>VDFB02060280.1:0-38098 GCA_007258455.2 Sequoia sempervirens | reverse complement strand
TTACTATGTTACTAGTAGCTTTCAAAGGGATAATGGAACATACGATGAATTAGGACATGTATAGGGTTTTATTATAGCACATGAAGTTGGTTGTTGAGGTGTGCAGCAGTAATGGAGAAGACAACTTTGGTCAATAATGAGTGTAAGGAAAGATTTATTCTAATGGTGTATAGGATAAAATTTGGATGGAGGTGCTATAACATAGAAGGGATAAAGAGACAAGACCAATAGGGGATAATGGAACATATGGTAAAATAATAGAGGTATAATGGGATGGGAATCGAATGCGATAATGAAACATGGGATGGACTATAATAGATTAATGGGATGGGCTAGGATGGGATAACAAAATATAGCATGAACTATTAGAGGTTAATGGAATGGGATTAGGAGGGAATAAAGGAACATAGGGTGAATTAGGGAAATATAGTGGGACAAGAACAATAGGGGATAATAGAACATAAGGTGAAATAAGAGAGGTTGATGGAATGGGAATAGAAGGGGTTAATGTAACATAGTATAGACTAGTATAGATTGATGGGATGGGCTAGGATGGGATAACAAAATATAGGGTGTACAATTAGAGGTTAATGAGATGTGATTAGTAGGGAATAATGCAACATAGGGTGAATTAGGAGGTGTCTAGGGTTTGACTATATTGCATGAAGTGCGAAATTGACCTGTGTGTAGTAATAATAAAGAAGAGTTATCTAGGATGAAATGTGGATAAAGATGGTATAACATAGAATGGATAAAGGAACATAGGGGATCATGGAACATCTAGGGTGAAATAATAATGGGTACAATAAGATGGGAGTAGAAGGGAATAATGACACATAGGATGGACTAGAAGATATTAGTGGGATGGGCTAGGAGGGGATCATGGAAAATAGGGTGAACTATTAAATGTTAATGGGATGGGATTAGGAAGGAATAAAGGAACAAAAAGTGAATTAGGAGAGATAATGTGACATGATCAAGAGGGGATGATGGAACATAGAATGGATTAGTAGAGATTAATTGGATGAGCTAGGATGGGATAATAAAACATTTTTAAGGTGAACTATACTAGAGGTTAATGGGAAGTAATTAGGAGGGAATATTAGACCATAAAGTGAATTAGGTGGTGTCTAAGGTTTGAATATGGGACATGAAGTGGGAACTTGAGGTGTGTAGTAATAATGCATTAGAGATTTAAGTCAATAGTGAATAAGGGGAAATGTTTCTTATGGCAATCACGTGTATTATAAGATGATAATATGGAGGGAAAGGTGAGTATAATATATAAAGGTGTTAAAGATTAGGATATATGATATAAGAATGGATTTAAAATATATGCATGATGCAGAAAGGAATGGAAAGAATGAGATGGGCCGTTGAATAGAGTAAAATATAATTAGGATCTCCACAAGACCAACCAATGTTACATGTTTCTCATCAATTTTTTAGATTGGTACACACAAAATTATGAAAACTAGCTAACATTGTTTTACAACACCATTAATGAATAAAGGTTACCTGAGTGAAAGTTGTTTAAGGACATGAATTGCGAGGTGTGGAGGTTGAAGGTCCACTAGGAAACTGTTTGACATCCAAAGCATGTTATGAGACAAACATTCAAATATAACATTCAACTGTTCAAATGCAATAATAATATCTTTAATACTAGTTGCATACCTATGGAATCAACGTCAAGAATGAAAAAGGGTCTACATGAATGGAGCACATCTAATGAACACTCTAACCTTGAAATTTCATCATATCAAAATTCTACTAATTTAGTTATTATTAAATTTCAAAATAATTTATAAAACAAAATTAAATGAACTTGCTAAATTTTACCTAAGTATCAATGCCAAATGTATTATTCAACAATTCTTTTTTCATAGCCATCACATCTGCAACTGATGTAGGCTGTGTAGCTGCATCCTGAGCACTCTGATCATTGTACGTACAAACAACACTGCAAGAACCACAATGGTGGGGTGGATCTCAGGGCATATGTGTCTCCTCCACATCAAGCTCTACTAGAGGTCGCACACTATATAATGGTTTGGGTGAGCGAGCTAATCGACTCCAGCATTTCCACCTCTACATTATCCTTAACAATGGAAGGAATGATGGCATGCTTCACCATGGGTTTGGCTAAGGGTCTCGGTGCCAATGGTGGATTACGTTGTGCAACAAGTCTATCATGTGTGGAGCCCCCACCTCTACCTTGAAAGTCTAAGATGTCAAAATAATTTGGCATCTTATTGAGGAAAAAATCACAATAGAGTTTCCTCAAAAAGTATTGTGGTAGCTCATGGTTATTGCATGGAGGTTGGTCAAATACCATCCACCACCGCTCCCAAAATTTATTTTTAATTAATTCATGGTGGTACCAATGGATGGGGAACCTCCTGTATGCATGAGACAAAGGTGCATTGGTTCTCAAGTCTGTAAATAGGGTACACAAGTCGGCTTTGCTAATTTTTTGTTTTTTCACATCTGCATATGACAAACCACTAACATAAAATTGTCTCATCTCATGCCTCTTATTTGACCAAAAAATTATTTTCTCAATCATTTCTCCTACATGAGATACAATTGACTTTAATGATTCGACAATCCCTCTCCTATAAGGGTGGGTTTCGACATGCTCGGTTAATCTTCCAATTAATTGTTCAATGTCTCTTTTATTGTTTTCAATTTGATTTAGGATATTTTCTTGTGTTCCTTGAGGATGCCTATGAATTGATGGAGGGGTTTCAAGTTGTTCTTGTATAGGAGGCTCTTTGTGAGGGGTGATTGTGAATTCTCAATGTTTGGAGGTGGAGATTCATTCCCTGATAATTAGAACAAATTTTTATTAAAAAAAACTATTTTAATCTACATTCTAAATAAAATTTGAAATAGAAAAAATAAAAATACATACCTCTTCACAATCTTCAACCTCTTTGATGTGTTGGCAACATCCTCGTGAAGAATTGTAAGCTAAGAGTGCAAAAAATGGAAGAGATTTGGTGAGCGCGAGTTGTAGAGCTGAAAACCTCCAAGCCAAGCTACGAGTTGAAATGAAAATGAGGTTTGAAACACATTTCTTGCTTTTATTTTTTTTTGCATTTGGTGTGCGCCAATGCTCAATTTGGATTTTTTTGCGTTTTTTTTCAATTTGGCATCAAAATTGTGTCACAAATTGGTGCACTTACCCTTAAGTAGTAGAAAGGGTTGTCTTGACTATATTATCTTCAAAGTATCAAAGAAATTGCATTACATACTTTCTTATATTGACTAACATATAAATCGTAATATTAAAACTCGACATAATAATTATTCATTTAATTATATGTACACAGATATGAAAAAATAGAGAAACAATCTCAAACTCCTAATGCATGATTTATGTATGTATTTTATTCATAATTATTTCCCATAGAAGTTATATTCCCACTACTCAACTTGTCATGTATGTACATACATATCTAGTTCAAGTCACACATTCTTGCTCTACCTTCCTATACTAATATACTACAAGGGCATGCATACAAACCTAATTAAATTTTAGACATCATGATATGTAATATTTTCAAGGTAATAAGTTTTGAATGATTTCATTTAAATTATACTCCATATCACAAAACTCTCCAATATACATCTTCTAAATTGAACAAGAATCTAAAGATCGTCATCTATTATCTAGAAGAGTTCTTATTCTTTTGTTTGTGTGAATTAACTTAGGCTCAAATTTATTGACAAGAAGGTATAGAAATAAAACAACTACCTAGATTACAACTTGACATTTTAAGTGAGTTGTTCTCGAGTTCACTAATAGATATGACCTATCACACAAGTGGTATCTTTCTACATGTTTGACTAATTGCAATTGTGTACTTGTCTAGAAAAATATTAATTTTGTATCTTATCATTGAACCATTGACCTAAAACTATTAGCCTAATCATAATCTAGATGAGACCAACAATCTAAAACTATTATACATTTAATTCTTTTGTTTCTTGATAAATTTTATATTTTAGACCAATGTCAAATATTTTTGGGTTATATATAAATTATGTACATAAGTTCAAGTTGATTCATTTTCTTCTATTCTAGGTTTTCAATTTTAACATGTCTCTAGGGTTTGTATATAGTATCTAATTTTATATTTAATTAATATAAAAAATGAAATTAGGATACACGTTCTACATTCATCTTATTCTAATTCTACATAGATTAGGATACCCATGTTTGATGATTTCTAAGGTTATCTATGTTTATATAACTATTAATCCTAGTGATCATGCACTTTTTTCTTCACTCAAAATACATTTTAATTATAGAAACCTCTATTTTCTTTCTTCTAAATATATATATATATATACTAGTTGTGACACATTTACATATTTTTTGTACTATCCTTATTGTACAAGTGTCATGCTACCCTTGATAAATTGGATCATTTCTATCAAGTATCAAAATTAAATTTTATTCAAATTTAATGCATTGTATTTTATTACAAATAGTTTTTTGATATTTCTTACATTTCTTCAATTCTAAACTAGTTCTTTACTAGTTCGGTAAAATTAAAATCATATATGGAGCAACCTTTTGTAACCACTCCATGCAATCACTTATTTAGTTTACACCAAATTTATATATATTGAACCAAATATTTAGAATTATGCCATTCCCTTAAATATTTGTTTGTGCAAGATGATGATACTTTATTTTATACAGTTTTATTATATCATCTTACACCCTTATCTTTTTCTAAGCTTGTATTTTTTCCTTATATATTCAAACTTATCTCTTTTATATGAATTGTGTAGGGACTCAACATACAATTTAACTAGAGTGGGAGTCTTTGAACCTAATTTATATACTAGAGCAGAGGAGTCCCAACTACACATTGATGTTGTAGAGGAGGCCCAACCACACATTGAACATGTCAAAGAGGAGACCCAACCACATATTCTAAGTGATATGTGGAAGCTCATAGATCATTTAATATTGGAGAGGGGTTGGGATCGTTTCCCACTATAGATGAGTATTTTAAGCTAATTAAAGAGGTTAAAGGAACAAAATCTATAAGAAATATTGATCATATTTTAATAATTGATATAGAGAAATTAAAAGTACATGCTGAGTAACCTAGTCAAGTTACTAATAGGTCATTGAATAGAAATTTAAAGGAAATATTTGATTGAAATTTTAATCATGATACAACTGGTAGAGTCCAAATATTATCAAGTATATTTACTTGTGATGAGAAGAAAGATCCATTACAATTATTAGGTGTATATTTCACAAAAAAAATGGAAATCGTAGTTGGAAAAAATGTTCAAAATGTTGCAATGGGTTTTCATGATCTATTGATAAGAATATTTCAAGAAGAGTGATGCTAACTTCTATTGTAAGTCTAGAAATATCCAAAAAGTGTCAAATTTCTTCATTTCATTTATATACAAAATCATAAATTATAAGAACATTTCAAGAAGAGTGATGCTAACTTCTATTGTAAGTATAGAAATATCCAAAAAATATCAAATTTCTTCATTTCATTTATATACAAAATCATAAATTATAAGAACATTTCAAGAAGAGTGATGCTAACTTCTATTGTAAGTCTAGAAATATCCAAAAAATGTCAAATTTCTTCATTTCATTTATATACAAAATCATAAATTAAATTTTTACATGAATATACCACTTATAAATTAAATATAACATTTGAAACATTCTATTCAAAATAAACCAAAAACATGAAAGAAAGATATTGATGTACAATTTTGACTATTAAAAATTTAACAATATTCTAATAGAACTAGAATATTTTATTTTGAATATCCACATAATGTCACATGCTATATATATTGTGTTGAACATAGTTGAATAAAAGAAAACAATTATTTAATTCTTTTAAGACAAGAAGACCACATAAGCTTCTAAAAACATTAAAAAAATCTCAATAAGAATAAAGCTTAGAGTAGTTCTATCCAACTACAATCACTTCTAACTGACAATAATTAATATATATATATATTTCTTTTATAGTCATACATCTATTTAAAATTATAATTTTCAATATTAAAGTTTAAGATGAAAATTTGAAAAAGTAAAAGTGAAAGCTATTGTTGGATGCCTACGTTGAGAATTATAAGATTCCTATTTCACGGACGTGGGAACTTTCTTTTACTTAAAACATATATATGCTCAAATTTAATATAATATAATATTATATATGTCCGAAATCTCCTGTCATCAGATTCCGTTTTACAAAAAAAATTAAAGATTAAATTCGAAAAATTATTTTTCGGAGACGACTGAGAATATCCAGAGATCCTCCATGGAAGTGGTAGGTGGTGGATGACAGCTGCACTCCTGATCGGAAAACGTAAACAAAAATCACGTGAGAAAGCGACCGTACACAGCTAGTTAGTAAAGGAAAACGTGAGTGAGTCCGGGTTCCAAAGAACCGGCGGTCAGTGCGTAACTGGTCCAGGAAATGTTGTTAAATTCCTACTGACTTCGATATTATAGTTATTTAATTCCATACAAACACTCGCCGAAAACGTTGTACGAACTGTTATTCGCAGCATTCAGTAGTGGTCGGCACACGTGCTTCGCCGGTGGCTCCGGCCGTTGGCGGTGATTTGTCGTGACTGTATAATCGTCCGCTGTCCCATAGACGAAACGGCGTAATAGACGATAGTGCTTTGGAGAGAGACATTTACCGACCATTGCTATAAAGGCGATTAAGGCGATGAAGATATGGCATTGGACGTTCGAGAGGTGGTGTTGAGGTGAATGGATTTGGGCAGGGAAGCTTTAATGCGCACCCATGGCCGGGGAATATGTAATTCGCACAATGCAGCGGTGCAGGGGAAGGGCCGTGGATGCATTCGAAGGGTTTGATGAAGGCGGACATTTGCAGGCTGGTTAGTCAGAAGCAGAAACGCGCCTTTAGTTGTATTTCTAGTGAAAATAGTGCTGGACTTTGGCGGCAAATGGCGTGACTGATGTGTTTTGGTTTTCAATACGGCGGAAATTTAAGAAGATGTTTGTTTAGGCCATGGCTGGCGACAGGGAAAGCGTGTTGGAAATGGATGTCGATTCAGGGATTAGCGACGCCGAGGCCAGTAGAGTTCGTGCCAAACCCTGCAACCAGGTGTGTACCTTTAGCCTTTATACTGTATCTTGTTCCCTTTCTCCATTTTAGTGACATCTTTGTGTCAATTCACTTATTTTTCCTGTGTAAAGAACTCTGTGTAAATTTATTTAGGTAAATGTTCTGAAAGAAATGACCGTCCCTTTGTCTTTTACTTTTATTCACTGTTTGTTGCGGACGATTGCCGTCCGTTCCTTGAGTCAGATCCAGAATGTCTGGGGATTTTCCATTAAAATTTGAACCAGGGACCATGGCTTTTTGTGATAAATTTGATGGCCGTATGACCGTATTTATTCATTTTGCCATAAAATATAAGGCGAGGTCCACGATCAAAGAGGCTCTGATCCGTAGTATGTTCCGTCTATTAAAAACGTGGGCCCGATACGACTTTATAAACTGCTGGGATTTTGACATGCCATAATTTGGCCAACCTTTCTGGCGTTTGTGTTGAGTGTCCTAAACAAATGAGACTTCTGGCCACCTACCTAGTCAACATAGAGAGGGTGTGAAAAGCCCGTAGGGGGGAAGATGCTGATTTTGGATTCGAATATCCACTTCCCCATCGATCACAACATGGACTGGAGTACCGCGTAAATCGCGCAAATCCGTTTCATGAATGTTGACAGGATGAATTTGAGCTGTGGACATTACCAAGTGAGTCTGTACGAGCATGACCTACCTAACAAACTCCCAAAGATGATTATACGGGTCGCTGTGATGGCGAGCCAAAACCTATAATTAATTTTGACCTCTTATTTCTAAATTAGATTATATGAGTAATTTTTTATCAATATTTTAGATCATTAGATCTTATAGATATTGGTCATTTTCATTATAAAGATATTGGTCGAAATATTTGATTTTATAGATATTGATCACTTTTGTTATGAAATATTTGTAATTTTAATTTTCACTTTATATTATTAAAAATCTACTCTCTTTATTTGTATTTATGAATTATATATTTTTTCTAGATTAATCTAATAAGATGTATATAATTATAGAAAGATTAATTTAGATTAATTAATTGAGAATTGGTATTGATTATATTAATAATTTATTTGTAAATTAAATGTAGGTAAACAAATATTTACTATTAATATAATTATAGTGGCTTGCCACTTTTGTTTTAAAAAAAAAAAAAAAAATCTTAATAAATAATATAATATAATAATATAAATCCAAAAATAATAAATAAGACAAATCTATAAAAATTAGAAATCATGACTCTCCCCTTTTGAAAAATGAAATTAAAACTTGAGATATAGAATCGAATAACAAAAAGGGTTAAGAAAAGGGTTACAACTCAAGGGTTAAGAAAAGGGTTACAACTCATGATTCCCTTTGAAAAAAAAAGATAAAATTGGCCCCCTTCTCAATGTTAAAATGTTTTTCTTTAATGATATGAGAAATTATAAATTTTTCTTCTAACTAATTTGATGTGTAAAATTATAATTTATTTGAGTTTTTTACAAGATTTTTTTTCTTTTTTTTTTCTTTTCGATTTATATTCAGAATTATTTTATGTGAAAATTTATAATGTAAATCAATTTTTTATATTTGTATGTTTTAATTTTAAGAGGGAATTATGTTTAAAATTTTAATTATAATAAGAAAGAAAGATTGTAATACTAGTGTAAGTGTATTTACAAAGATTCTTCAATTCGTTTGATAGTTATCTAAATATTAAATTAATATTTAATAATTAAATATAATAATTATATAAAATATTTGAATTATATTTTATTTTAAATTTAAGATTAAAAAATATAATAAAACATATAATTAAATTATAAATTTCTCTACAAAGAATACAAGGTGGTGTAGGGTAGAAGGCATGTGGCACAACCTTTAATGATAGCCACAAAGAACAAAAGGTGAAGACAATCTCATATGTGGATCTTGCCACAATCACAACTAATGATAGTTAGGATTGGATTATTTGTTAGTAGACAACATATAATGCACAAGCGAAGAAGGAGATGGCATTGGTAAAGTTTTCAAGTCAATCAAGATACTAGTCTATAATGTCAACATTGTGGCTAACACAATAGTTTCAATAATCATTATCCTAGACAATCTTCTTCCCCCACAATAGATGTGCTTAAAAAAACAAAGATTATCACAAAATTCATTAGTATATGGTCCTCGATAAAAAGGATGAAGGCTTGGAGGGGACAATTTTAATAAGAATATTTGCACCTTAAGATTAGCTTCTTGCCACAAAGATTTCCTTAAATTACCTTCTAATAAGAGGAAGGTATGGATAAAATATTGAAAGAAGGCTTGTGTTTCATGTGAAACATAGGAATGTACTTATGCTTGCATGGTTGCTAGAATTTAATCCTCGCAAAGAATTGGTCAAGGATGTACCATTATGAATATGCATGTACGATTTCCCACTAAAATTATGGTTGGAAATATTTTTTAAGGTCTTAAGGCCAAAGAGAGTTTGTGTATAGCTTAGGTGCTAAGGTATTTAACAAGCTAGCAATGTATGCAAGAATTTCGGTCAAGATTGACAAAAGGAGACCAATTAGACAAGCTATCACTTTAAGCTCCTCCCTTGGCATATGTACACAAAAACTAAATTATGAATGACTATGAATTAGGTGCTTTTCATTTTGGGGGCATGACACATAACTAAAAGTTGCAAGGGAAGGAAGAATTCATTTAAGCCACCATTCAAGAGAAGAATATTTGGAGGGAGATTTCCTTGCATATTTTTTTTAATTTTAATTTTGGTGAAAAAATGTTTGTAAAGGATAATTTGAGGGTGGAAGCTCAAAAGGTTTGCTTAAGCCCCCAAAGATTGAAAAATAGTAAGCAAGATTCCTTCAAGCCCATGTAAATCATAGGCAAAGATGTAGGAGAGGATTCCCTTTTGGGTGATGAGATGTGAAAGAGTGAGTTTAATAGAGGAGAAAGCAATTAGGATTTTCAAAGACATGTATGAAGATAAGGTAGGTGTCAAGGACTAGAGCATCACATATAGAAAGGGGAAAATAAGTTATGTTAAGGCCCATCAAACTCAAATGCAATGACATATAAGGCATATATAGGGAGTGGAAAAGCAAAGGGAAGGAAAATGGATACTAGTAAGGTGAAGGTGGCTACTATAGAGGAATTGGAGAAGGGCACTTAGGCCTCCACCAAATTTTTCCAAAATGGAGGCAATTATCCCCTTTAAGAAACCACTAGGGTTTTAAGTTGGAATATCAAGGGATTGAATGTCCCTAATAAATGTTGTTTTCTTAAATAATTGGTGGACCTAGACATTTTATTAATTTAGCAGAAAAAGACCAGTGGTGACATGGTGGACATGTTAAGGATTATATGGAGGAAGATCAAAGATATCATGGTGGACATGTTAAGGATTATATGGAGGAAGATCAAAGATATCATGGTGGACTACATAGGGTTGGTAGGAGGTTTGACATTATTATAGAATGATTAACACTTCTCTACAATGGTTGTTGGCCTCTTGCAATATTTTTTTTTGTCAAGATCTTAGGCACTTGGGAAAGTTTCAAAGTAATCATCTTGATGTTTATGGCCCCAATTTAGAAAGTGATAAGATAAAGGTGTGAGAAGAACTCAATTTTTTTAGAGCTCAATACCCAAAAGAAAAACTAGTTGATTAGTGGGTATTTCAATGCCATTTAAGAGTTGATTCCCTTCAAGGAGATAAGATGTGAAAAAGTGATAGTTAAATAGAGGGATGAGAAAGCAATGAGGATATTGTCAAAGACATGTATGAAGATAAGGTAGTTGCCAAGGACTAAAACATCATATATAGAAAGGGGAAAAAAAAATATGTTAGGACATCAAACTCAAATGCAATGACATATTCACCATACATGGGTAGTGAAAAAGAAAGCGGAAGGAAAATGGATGCTAGTAAGGTGAATATGGCTATTATGGAGGAATTGGAGAACGACACCGAAGCCTCCACCAAATTTTGTTAAAATGGAGGCAAGCATCTTGTCTAAGAAATCACCGGGGTTTTAAGTTGGAATGTTAGGGGATTGAGTATCCATAATAAATTTTGTTTTCTTAAATGATTGGTAGACCTAGATATTTTATTAATTTAGAAGATAAAGATCGGTGGTGACATGATGGGAATGTTAAGAAATATATGAAGATCAAAGACATCACGGTGGACTATATAGGTTTGACCTAAGAGGTTTCACACTATTATAGCATAATCAACAGTTCTTTAGAACGGTTGTTGGACTCTTCCAATTAAACAATACATGTCAAGATCTTAAGCTCTTGGGAAAGTTTCAAAGCAATTGTCTAACAACTCATGGGAACTTTGAGGAAATGGAACCTATGGATGTGGCATGTGGGGGTTGTCCAAATCCATGACACCTTCAAAATGAATGGAAAATATTTGCATGGGGAGATCTAGGTGAGAAGAACTCCAACTACCCCATTTATGGTGGCATGGTTGCTATAAATTTCCTCTATAAAAAATGTCTTTGGAATCACTCCTACCATTAGAACAATGGGTTCTCTAGGTAGCAAATACAAACCGGTGGTTGTGGGGTCAAATCTAGCTTGAATGTAGTGATGGGTGAGCTATAGGAGTCGATGAAACACCTTGTCAAGGGTTTTGAGGTGTGATAGGCCTTAGAGTGAAATTTGGAACTTTTGGTGCTTGGGGGGAGTCTTGATTCGAGAGGGCCCTAAGGAGTTGTGTTGAAGTGTACAAATTGTAGAAGAATACAAGACTCAAAACATAAGAGAAGGGATTGGGTTGAGGATGAAAGCTACAAGAGGGTTCACCATGTCAACAAGAGTTAGGTGTTGGGTTGTAGGAATAGTGGGAAAGGATTGTAGGCCAGGGGCAGAACATGGACCAGGGCTAAGGAGAGCATGGGGATAGGGAAGTTGTGGGGATTGAGCCTATAGAATAAATCAGACTCAAAATTGAAGAGGGATTGGGGACCAAGAATCCACGAAGATCAAGAGTCTTGATGAACTTAGGACTTAGGGAGGGATCTAGAGGTGTGAGGTCCTCTTAGAGGTTTGAGCTCCAGGGGAAACACAAGATCATGGGCATCATGGCATCAAAACATGGACCTTGGAACTAGGTTCCAATGTTTGAGATCCACTCGGGGGTATGAACCTAGCAAAATATAGGGAATAATGAGTTAGCGTTCCCAAAGTCATGGGGGAACTTGGAATCTTGGGACTTGGTCCTTAGATCCTAAGTTCACCACATAGCTCACAACCTAGGAAAGGATGAGGGGAGATAAAAACACAAACATACCCAAGACCCACATCGAACAACTAGCAACCTTGAAAGGGGGATCCACTTGGGAATTCTCTAATTGGGTATTAATGGTGGGTAACTAGAGCAAGGGCAATAAAGGGCAAGGGACTCGAAAAATATGACATGACAATCTATTGAGTCCCAACAAGTTGTATGGTGATTTATAAAATAAAATTGAAGAGGCAGTTTATATGAAGTACATGTCACATGACCTAACAAGGCCTATTAACTGGTGACTTATATGTGACTAAAGTAGGACACATGAAGCACACATGTGAGCAAGCTTTGTTGCTAGGTGACTCAAGCTAACAAGGTAGGTCATGTGAATGACACATGGGATAGCAAATGTGATTGCTAGGTGGTTCACATGCTACATAAATGTAAGCAATATGAAAAACACATGCTAGCAAATTTTGTTGCTAGGTGGCTCACATGCTACCAAAATGCAAGCAATATGAAGCACATAGTCTAGCAAATTTTATTGCTAGGTGGCTCATAAAATACCTAGGGCATTTGAAGGGTGCATGAGCTAGCAAGCTATGTTTCTAGGTGGTTCATATGCTACCAACATTGTAGGGACCATAACAATTATGTGGGTGTGCTTTCCTCTTCTTGATTTAGGGGTAGGAGGAGAAACTATAGAAACCACTAAAGGTTGAGTGACTGCAGGGGGGAGGGGGCAAGTAGTAGAAGTAAATAGGGCATGGAGGATGGAATCCAAATCTCTACATACTTTTGATAAATTCTAAATGTCCATGCATGAGGTCAAAGGGGACCAAAACGGGATAAGCCAAAAATAATCCAAAGAGAAGTTGTGACTAGGGAAAGTGGTTGACATCCATTGTGTCACAATATGAATGGGGAAATTCAAGCATTTATGCACAACAAATGGAACAACTCTATTGTGAGCCATGGATGGCCCAACAAAACTTTAGTTATTTGAAGTGTGAATAATAGTGAAGAGGATGTCTAGGATTTTAGGTCCAACCTAGATAGAAAGGGTGATTGTACCCATAAAAGGAATGCATATACCATTGTGTGTGTGTAGTAAGATTTCCAACAAATCATATACATCTTGGGGTAGTTGGTTAACATACATGAATTCATCTCACCATATTCACCATGCTTAAAGGATCAACCAAAGCATTCCAACCAAATTTTTGATCTACCATGATGGGAATGTAGATGAGACCATCATATATGTCAATAGGCATGTTGATGAAAAAATGGTGGGCTTAAGAACCTATTGATCTTGAGGTGTTCAAGGTAAAACCTCCACTATAGGCACCATGTTAGAGAACGTGGAAGAAGATGGCCAACTTTGAACTATGGGTGAGAAAGGAGAGAATAAAATGGAAGCACAGGAGGTATTATGCTTGATGAAGTTTGTAGAGTGATATGAAAATGGATTTGTGTATATTTGTAGGTTTTGGTTAGGTGGTGCAATGAATTTTTTCTCTTTATTGTTCACACTCAATACCTATATTTCATTAGATTCAATCATATCCTAAATGATATTGATGTGTGAAAACCTTTTGGTGTCATGTCCAAGTACACGGTGGTACCGACGAAAGGCTTTTCGTTCATAAGGTGAAAGAATTTTTCTTGTGACTAAAGGATGAATAGGTGGAAGTTGAATCAATTAAAAATACAGCATATAACAACCATGCTGATTGTATTATTCATAAACAACTATTACAAATTCATAGATAATGTAAATTCAACAGTTTCCCTATCAAAATGGTAAAGAGTTTGACAACACATTGCAACTATTGCCAGCAAATTGCAATTTTTCCATAGTTAACTGAATTTTATTGACACATAACTAAAAGACTAACTGAAATGCAATTGACACATCTACACTTGAGTTGGAGCATATATTCCAACACCCCCTCTTAACGCTACAACACTAAACTGATTGACTACAAAATAATATGAAATGCATTATGCAAAAAATGTTATTTGAAAACAGTTCATAGACCAATAAGAATTCTTCAAGTTGCTCCCAAGTATAGTCACCTAGCTATCATCCAAGTTTCCAACATCATTGGACACCATTTGCACATGAAACTTATCTCATCACCCTCGTATAGGTATGATATTGAACTTCTAGATTCTAGACCCCCTTTTGAATTATTGGACACCAATCCTCGCATGCATGTCTCATAATCCCAATGAGGTATAGTTCTTGATCCACAAGCACCTCAGACTAGTGAGCATTTATCTATCCTCTACTGCATCCTTCCCTGTCTTCAAAGTGTTGGCCACTTCAAAATAAAATAGCTGCCTCATCTTCGATGAAATCATCATCATCTTCTTTTGGTGGTTCTTCAACAACAACTATATTTACTGATTCGTTAATTTTTCCTTTGAGACGATCATTAGCACGAATTTTACAATTAATTGATGTATGACCTTTTTTTTCTACAATAGTAACATTCAATCTCACTTTTACTTGACATTCTCCTTCCCATTCTTTTCCTTGAGTATAATGCAAGCTCTTGTTGAGTGTCTCCTCCAAAATCTCTTGTAGTTGCTCTCTTTTCTTCAACTAAGAGTGCTGAAATCATGTCATCTAAAGTCTGTGAAGGCATCTGATTGAGAGGAAAGACAACATTGCTATATTTTGAAGACAAACTATTTAACAAAATAGCTTTAGAATCCTCTTTATCTACCACAACACCAATTTTTGCTAGTTGTTTAATGAGAGATCTAAGATTGTTTATGTGGTTAGACATAGTAATATCATCAGACATCTTGAATCTAAATAATTGCAGCTTTAGATAGAACTTTGCATTTGTTGCTTTTGCTCCAAACAACTTATTTAATTCATCCCACATTTCTTTCGATGATTTTTCCTAATCAACATGATTGAATTCCAAATCTAAAAGAGCAAGGCCAATAATGGACTTGGCTTTTCATCTCTACTTTCCCAATCAATCTTCTTTTTAGCATCTATAGGTACTACTTCTGTGCCATTCACTATACCGCATAGATTTTGTTCATCAATTACATTTGCATTTTCACCTTCCATGTGTCAAAATTATGACCATTAAATTTTTCTAGAGGTGTTTCCATTTTCAAATACTTCTGTGAAGAAAACCAAAAAGACCTTTGTGAATGTTTCACAACAGAAGGATTCTGAATAGTAGTAGTGACTGGACGCCTCAAAATAATGAAACAACATCACCAAACTTCAATATTGTAGTCCTGTGTTGCCAAGTAACAACAAATATAGTATACGAGGGACTATTACAATCTTCTACGTTGTCATTGCTTTTGTACAACATTTGTCCGGTCACATTTGAGATCTACGACAACTTGTCCCATCTCCAATTACAACTCTTTTTTTACAACATAAAACTTCAATATCCTACACCAACGAACAATGGTCTTGTCATGATGGCTTTGGATAATGAAGAATGAGAGGCCACGTATCCTCCACCTTAGGTCAAATGTCCTCTACCACAAATGTAGCATTGGCGATAGCTTTCTCCAATTGGGTATAGAGAACCTGACTCTAATACCAAACTAAAAACAAAGCACAAAACAACCACACTGATTGTATTATTCATAAACAACTATTACAAATTTATAGATAATGTAAACTCAACAATTTCCCTATCAAACTGACAAAGAGTTTCACAACACATTGCAATTGTTGCCAGCAAATTACAATTGTTCTACAGTTAACTGAATTTTATTGACACATAATTGAAAGACTAACTGACATGTAATTGACACATCTACACTTGAGTTGGAGTGTATATTCCAACAAAATCATGTTATTGGTTAGATGTTGTTAAATGACATGATGTGGTCTGCTTAGAGGTGTGAAATGTCAAAACTTTTACATTCATGTTGTTAAAGGAATCATTGCATTAGAGGGTAATGCATTTGTTGTATTATTCACGATGGAATAAGTGGTGATCTTAAAGAAATTATTATTTTTTATAATTTTTTCATAAGATGTAAACAACCTTGAGGATACATTAAGAGCTAGTGAGGAAGCCTAAAATTGGCTAATTGTCTACTGATAATAAGTTGAAAGGTAGTGCATAAATTTGTGAATGAAGGATACCTCATTAAGATAATCTTGTCCCTAATATAGGGCTAAAGGTTTCCTTACCCTCTGCACATCAAAATCACCTTCTCATTGGCCCCTTGTTTGTAGTGTACTAGATTAGTGAATGTGACATAGGGGCCAATGTTTTCTTGAAATTATTGACGAAATTGATTAAATAATTGGTCAATAGAAGAAATAGAGTGATTGAGAAGAGAGAAAAACTAGTCCAGAGCTATATCCTTAAAGGAATAAGGGAATAACTTCACTGACATCTTGTCTTAAAAGAGGAAATCACTACATAAATTAGTGAAGGTTGAAACATGTGATTGAGGATCACCTTTGTCATTTTACCTTTAAAATCTAGGGGCCTCAAACCCAACAAGTAAGGGTGAAGAAAAAACATCTAAAAAGAGTGGAACACAATAATAATAAGTGGATGTGAAAGGTTGAGAAGTGGTGGAAAGACATAACAAGTTGCTACTGAAGGCTATCCACATTTTGTATGATTAATATTAGGATTAGTTGTATATAAAGGAGCAATAGAGGCAATCAAAGAAGTGGATGGAGGTTGTGAGAAGAGTGGAAGAGATGGAAAGACATATGTGGAAGTGAAGTGACCATCAAAGTAGTTGAATGATAAAAGTTGTGTTTGAGGAATTTGTTGATATGAGTGAATTAGATTAGGTGACAATATCATGGAGGTAGTAACATGGGTATTAGTCACCATGTGTATGCTTGAAATATGCATCGACATGCTTACTTGGTTACTCATGATGTTAGAGTGTGAGTCATGGGTTTTCCCACATGAAGCCTCTAATGATGACATATGGTTGTTTATGATTAGGGTTAACCCATGTAAGAAATCCATGCCTTCTAAATCACTATGTAGTTATGTTCTTGTAGTTTCTAGAGTGTTTATGTAATAATGCATGCCATCATTAGTATTGGTACCCCATTTTGGTGTGTCTCATTTTTCCTTTTTATGCTTTAAAGGTTTGTATTTTGCATTAGTCTTCCCATTGATATAAACGATCTAAGAAATCCTAAACGAGTCATCTTGCATAATATTGTGCCTTTAGATGTTGTATTAATCCCCCCTTTCATGCTTTAGTCAAATGCCTAAGTTGAAAAACAAAAAGATTGGCTAAGTGTGTAAGTTTTCAAAGTCTTGAAGTTTCAAGGGTAGCCTTTCTTGCATGCCTTCTCTATTTCAAATAACTCCCCCCTTGGAAACCTTCTAAAAGTGGTAAAGTGCCAACTTTGTCCAGTCTTTCAAATTGTCAGGGTTTTCTTTGCTTTCATACCATCTCCTTACACCCCTCCATCCTCGAAATCCAAAACATAAAATAGAAAGCATTGTGTTATTGACCTTTTAGATTGTCGAGGATTCCCTTTCCTCCCTATCGTTCCTTAACATCACTAACTGCCCAATTCCCTGGAATTTGTTCTTTGCATTTCAAGTTGTTAGACTTCCCCATGTATCCATCCACTCCCATTGGACTTGTCATCTTGATCACACCTTCCCCGAAAGTTCAACATCTTGACATTTCCCTTCGTCCCCAAATTTATTCTAATCCTTTCGGGCTTCTCCTTCATAGCATCCCTTTCCATCCATCCCCAAAAGTTTGAAGCTCCTCCTTTCCTCTACTAACATTATGTAGACGTCATCCCCCCTTAGGAGTTTCAAAGTGTCTCATCCCCTTTTCCATGACCTATATTTTGTCAATGATCCAATGCTCGATAAATAAGTGTTGTTAGGACCAATAGGATGTATGTTTGACTGTATGTACGTTTGATGTATGTTTGACTGTGTAGTCAATGATACAGTATCGTATGCAGGGGAAGAGAAACATTCAACTAATATCTAGGAAGTATTTATTTATTCTCTGCTAACAAATCCATTTTTCCTAAGTCTCAAATATAACTCCTAACTAAAAGAACAAATGCACTTTTTATTTTCAATTAATAAATAAATACAGTCAAATGTGCAACCCATTGGCTGCATAGACAGTACAAAGAAGCTTACGTCTTTTTAAGTCCAATAGGTATGAAATTCAAGGGTATCTCGATGCTCAATGGCTTGACAAGGTGAGTGATAAAAGGTTTTTTTGTCGGGGCATCAAAGGATTTAATGCCCCTTTCCTAAGTTTGATGGCATGATGGTAAGCGATGCCCTAACACCTCACTGATAGCCATACGATCACTCCAGATTGTGTGTCTTCTTCCATCTACAACTTTGCAATGCCATTAATGCCCTCCAACTACCTTGATTTTGATCTAAGGAAGCTCAAGAATGTATTAAATGCATATTGACATAAATCCAAAGGCGAAAGATGGCGCCCAACTAGCTATATTATTATTTGCAGAACCTAGGTAAAGGCACCATTCTTCAAGTCATGATTTCAATAGTTTTTGTGGGTGTATTCCTCGTCTTTGCACTCCAATGTGAACGCCATTAATGCTAGAGGTGATGTTGGATGAGGATTGAGTTCCTCTATGCTCCTTGGGAACACCAAATAAACGATTCATGGGGATTTAGTGGTAAAAGTATGTTAAAACTTTGATAGGAAGACATGGCCACCACTTGCAACTAGATTTCCAAGGCCCTTGTGCAAAATTATACGTCACCCATTCCGGGCAAGTTGCAAGGGGTATACACAAATTCATTCTCATTTTCCAATACATGGGAAAATCAATCGAAGTTGAGCAGAGCATAAAAACACTTCCAAAAACTAGTGTATTGTTCTAGTGAAGAAATTGATTTTGTTTTTTGACGACTTGGGTTGATCCCAAATTTGTAATGAAGCATTGTAATTCCTGAATAAAAAATTTCAAACTGTGGAATCAATATCGAGCGTGTCTCCATTTCTTGATATATGTATGATCAGTTTGTCTAACTAGAAGGTTATAAAAACTCTCCAAAGATTTTGTAAAATTTTTGTACATAATACCAAAGGAAATGTTTAGGTCTATTAGTGGATTAATTAAGTAGACTCATTAAATATTTTGCAACTATTAGTTGTTTCTTTGATTGCATGTGTAGAACCCAATTTGCATATGTATTATGAGATGCATGGTGTTCTACGAAACCTTCGTTAAGGTTCTATAATAAGGATTCAATCATTTCAAGTTTGAATTAACTCATGACTGTGTAGCCTTAGTTGGAATTGACACAAGTCCACTAAGTTCCATTTCTCATCACCCAACATTTAAACAAAACATTGAACCATTCTCTTTTAGTTGTGGTGTTAGTGTGTCTTTCTTTCATGTATGAGTGTATGTTAGTAATAGGGGTTATTACCACCTTACTCACTACACAAGATGCACATTATCTATTGTATAAATTTGCACAACCTTGCATGCTCAAACCAACACATAAGTATATTGTGACACTTGTATTGGGATACTTTGTGCAAAGGGTATAGTTTGTAGCAAGGAAAGTGTTTAATCACCATTCTATTAGTTAACCCAAAATCTTAGGGAATCCCCTCTTGGTCTTGCATAGCCAAAAGTGAAGGAGGTCTTACCCACATTAGCAATTGGTCACATGTTGCCCAACTTGAACATATGTTAGTGGTAATCTTCCCGAGTTTGACACCCTTGACACTTGGGAAATTATCAAACCTTAGGGATTTGGGGTCTACAACTCAGATCACCAACAATCAGAATTACATGTTTTTGAAATTCAACAAGATTCCTATGACTTCGAATTAAGGTGCACTTCATATTGAAGGCCTATCATACATCATGACAAGTTCATGTAGATGAAGACAAATTATGATTTAGCTAAGATGTTAAGTTAAATAAATTTTCCTATTTTACCTTAGAATCAAGTATTAATTTTCTATTATTTAACACAACAATTCTACAACCTTAGAGATGCATTAAATAATTTTTTTTTTTCAATAGAGCATAAAATAAATTAATAAAATATTTTTATTAATAGGTGAAAAATAATTCACATGTATATAATAGAATATAAAAGAAGATGAAGAGAGGAACTTGATACCAAATGGAGGAAGCCATTGCCCAAGATGCTAACACATCGCATAGACATCCACACTAAGCACTATCATTCACATGACTTGGAATAATAAAATACTTCCACAAAAATGTTCCAAACTTGACTGTTAGTTCACTCAATATTTGTGAAGTTGAGTGCCTTAAAAAATGCCTACAAATACAAAGAAAAATTAAATTGGTTGGAGGCTTGCATTAATGTCAAGCCCTTGTATTGGTCTTTCAACCTCCACTTATAACGAAGATAAATAGATTGAAAAATAGTGTGTGGGTGCTCCTATCACAAGTGTGTGTGGGGATGATCAGAGCATTGATTGTGCAAATAAGGTAAACTAGAATGAATGAAATAACAATGATGTGAATATACTAAGGTGCTCATGTGCATCACAATAAGAACCTGCAATAACAATGAAATGATAGAGAAAGAAATGACAATGAAAATTAAAGAACAATATGACTTGTGAAGGCTTGAGGAAGCCAAGAAGGAAAGAGTGCTGTAGGAAGAATGCTAGTGTGCTTACAAAGAGGAACAAAAACTTGAGAGAGCTATGAGATAGCTTGAGAGTGAAAGAGAGCCAAATGTGGGATAAAGAGTTATAAGATTAGGTTCCAAAATTGAGAAAGGAAAGAGAAAGAGGTTGGGAAGCCATTTGGACTCATCTCATGGTGTTACCATTAACCTAGGAAGGTGACAAGTGGAAAAACGCTTAGAAATAGTAACCAAATGAGAAATTGTCACGGGATGCTAGCACATTGAATAGACGTCCATGAATAGGGCTAGTATCTAAATAGTTTGAGCTTTGGAAATGACAAAACATTGGAAAAACACAAGGCTAAAATAAATACAATATGAACTTGACAAAAACATATCTCAAGAAAAAAGGCTTTCACACAATGGCATGAAAATGTCTAATGCAAGGGTTGAAATGAGCATAAAAGAACATTAAGGAATGGAAACCAAAGGGAGCACAAAATGTAGCATGAAATTACAAGGGTGTGCAATTTTTGATGTTACAATTCTAGGAGATGTAGGTAATTGGAGCGAAGTCATGCTATCTGGGTTGAAGAAGAAATTAGAAAAATTGAGTTGTACAAATTGGAGTTTTTGAGTTCTAGAATGAGACATGTTGAGGTTTCTCAAACTTTTTTGAACATCATTATGTGAATAGAGTGATTGGGTCATAAAACTCATAAAAGGACTTACAACATGAAATTAAGAATGTGATTTTCTTTCCGTATTTTAGAATTTTTAGTTTTTTTTTTTTTTAGTTTTTTTTTTAAATTTTAAATAAAAGAAAATGTTTAAGAACAATGGGTTCCCCAAAATGTAATAGAGGAAGAATGCAACCTATCTTAGAAAGTGTGTAAAATATTTAGATTAGATGATCTATTCAATATTACCTCCTAGGTTGATTTATGTTTTCAAATGAAGATATGTTGAATTATTTGTTACTATTTTGAAGATAAATTATTTTGATTAGCCTCAAAAAATTCTTTAAACAATGAAAATTAAATTAAAAAGTTAAAGCAAAGAGTTGAAATCAAAGAATTGTTATTTATTGCTATCATAAATGAAATTACATAAAACTAGCACCAAAATAGAAAAAGTAAACAAAGAGAAACTCGTGACTAGATGTAGAAGCTCTCTGGCCTAAACACCTATGCCATGCATGAACATCAATGCAACATATTATCGTTCATATTAGTTTTGCAAATTAGATCTCCAAAAAACTCGTCTTAGATTCTAGGTTCAATTTCTGTCTAGACCTGGGTGAAACAAGAAATACTAGTAGCCTCCTTGGATAATATAGGAAAATAAAAACTAATTCAAACGAATTTTTAAAAATGACAACAATAAGAAGAAAAATGCAAAGTTTTGGGCTACAAAGGAGTTGGCCATGACTAGTCAAGCTCTTGTTGTGTTTTTCCAAACTCAATAGATAACCAAATGAAGAAATATCGAAATAAAGTGTGCGTGCTCCTATATATGTGTCTAGGAATCAACAAAGCAATGAAAAATGCAATAATATAAAATAGAATGTAAGATGAGAGTGCTAATGATCAAAGAAGTGGGATCCCAAATGCCAAAGTTAACACCATGAATAATACTACAATGATAAAATGAAAAATAAGAGAATCTAGAGAAAATAACTAGAACAAAATCACCTCTCAAGCTTGGTGAGACCAATGGAGGCAAGATTTTTTTGAAGGATGTTGCTAAACTCCTCAAGAATGCAGTGGAATGCTAGATTGTTCACATACACTTCACCAATTGTTGTTAGAATTCTCAAATTGTTGGTAACAATGGTGCAAACTATTGGTAAGAGATTAATAGCTTAATAGAATGAGAGATTGCAAGAAATAGATTAAAATTTCTTGAGATTGTATTAGATAGACTTAAAAATGGAGTGAATGGGAGGAGATATAAGTGAGTTGGAAAACCATTTAGATTCACTCTAGAGGTGTTACCTACAACTTGGGTAGGTGACAAGAAATGAAACACTAAAAAATGTCTACATACTCACAAACTATCATGGGACACTAGTGCAACATAGGTGTACATTTGTGCGACGTGTTAGTGTTTTGATAGTTGGAACTCAAGAAGGGACAAGCACTTGGAAATGACAAGAATATGCTAGCTATAACATTAGATTTTGAGGAAAAGGACCATGGGAGGCTAGGCCTTAGCACCATGGGAAAAAAGAGGCTAAGGTAAAGGCTGAATGAACCTAGGAAACACACTGGGGGAGATGAAAAACTAAAGCGAGTTCAAAACATAATGCAAAATTGTAAGGGTATACAATTTATATCATTATAATGGAGTATAGAGGTCAAGGGATATATGAGGTATATCTTGCAAAAGAGACTAGTTGTTGTCAAGGAGAAGACAAGATCTTTTAATAAAAATGTTCTTAAAGACATATTTGAGAGAGAAATCTAAAAAATTGCGATGGGGATAGCTACCCATAGGTTCACAATTGAAAATAAGAGCAAGGATAAATGTAGCCTGGAGGATCCAAATGTCATACTATGGATGGAAGAAATATTTTGGATGTAGAAGTTTATGGTCAAGTGGTTGAGGGAAGGGGACATAAACACTAAATACTTCCACCTCTCCATGAACATCGGAAGACAAGTGAATAAAATTGAGAGAGTTTCTCTTCTTGAAATGAGGTGATTGACATAAAATCAATCATGTTGGAAGGCCTAAATTTTAATAAGGACCTACTAGCAAATGAATTGCTACTGACCATGTTGCTTAAAACCATCTTCTAAATAACATCATAGATATCATTAAACAAGAATAGAAGGGGGAGTTGATGAGCGTTTTCTCCCTAAAGGAAATCAAGATGGCGACCTCTTTGAAGCCAAGAAAGCCCTTGGTTAGATGACTTCCAAGATGTTTCCTTTAAGAAATTTTGGGGCATAGTGCGAGTTGACATTTAGAAGGTAGAAAAATAATGTCATACTTGCAAAGCTATTCTAAAAACTTCTCATTGGAGGCAATAAAGCCCTCAATCTAGATGGCTTCCAAGATGTTTCCTTTAAGAAATTTTGGGGCGTAGTGGGAGTTGACATTTAGAAGGTAGAAAATAATGTCATACTTGAAAAACTATTCTAAAAAGATGGAACTCCACATTTTGGCTTTTATCCCAAAGGTCAAGTACTCATATTTTGAACAATATAGACCCATACCATTGTGTAATGTTATCTATAAAACTTTCGTCAAGGCAATGTTTTGAGGCTAAATAAATGTTCATTAGGCACCATTTTGGAGGAACAAAGTGGGTTCTTGGAAGGCATGAAAATTTTGGATAGAATAATTATTTCCCACAAAACAATGACCTCCATTAAGGATAGAAGGAAATAATGTTGCTAAAATTGGATATGAATAAGGCATATGCCATAGTTTCTTAATATTTTCTACTCCAAGTCCTCAAGAAGTTTGGTTTTGGCGAAGATTGGTGCAAATAGATGTCCAATTACATCTTAATAGTCTCTTAAGTAGTCCATCCTTATTAATGGTTTATTGAAAAATCTCTGCACTACAAGGAGAAGCCTTAGACAAGATGGCCCTATCTCTCAATTTTTATTCATCATAGTAGAAAGGTGCTTGGAAGGGCTCTATAGGTGAAATCCACCTACAAGAACATAAAGGGACTACTAATCTCCTCTCAGGTTGGCAATGTCACCTACATCCAATTTGTGGATGACACTCTTCTCTTTGTGGGGGCCACAAAATATAAGCTAGAGTAATCAAAAGAGTTTTGGATAATTACAAAAGGGTGGTAGGTTAAAAAATTAACTCACACAAGTCCAAAATCTTTTTTTCTTTTAAAAGAGCATCTGGAAGACTCCCTCAACATTCAATGCACTTTTGGGTTCAAAGTGGATAATCTCTCAAGCTCCTATCTAGATATGCCACTCTTAGATAAGAAAGCCACATATGCCTAACAAAAAGCTTTGATTGATAGGATTCAAAATAAACTCTCCTTGGAAGGGACAATGGCCATCTTTGGTGTGTGTCGCATTCATGTTTCTTTTTTTTCAGAGAAGATGTTTACAATGCTTCACTGTTGGAAGTTCTAAATTCATGATAACTCTAAACTAACAACGAGTAGTAATGCCAATATCTCTATCTTGTCAAAGCAAAGCGTAGAGATACCAGATGAGATTAATAATAAACAAGTAAAAGAAAAGGGAAAGCTCACGAAGGCACAAAGTCGTTTCGTAGCTTTTTCAATGATGGATCTATGAGAGACGTGTCGTTTGTTGCATTAGAAGCACAAAGTCTTCTTTAGACTTAACAATTTCTTTGAACAACATGAACGATTACAAGCGCAAGTCTTGTAGATCATTCAACAAAAGTATCCAAACATAAACTTAAATCCAAATAAGGAATGCAACACAAAGTTTACATAAATTACTTGAAGTCCTTCAAATATCATCCACTAATCACCACCAAATAAGATCAATTCATAAGATATTGAATCCAACACAAAGTCTGGCTTGCAATTGTCTTCTTTATTGATCAATTTTCATTCACAAAGCATGAACACAAAGTTTCGCAATTTTGCTTCAAAAAGGGCAGCACTTCATTGCAAAATACTAAAGGTAAACTTTACAATAGAAATCCCTCGTATTTATAAAGGAGAGGGATGAGAAAAATTAGGAAATTAGTTGAGAAAAGTTAGGAAAGTTAGGTGAGTCAATTTAGGAAAATCTCACCTAACTTTGACTAAAGTCAAAATGTAATTTGTCTTCAAGAAATTACATCTCTGATTTTTAGTGTAATTACATTTTAAGAAAAGACATTTAAGATGTCAGAAACTATTTACAAGATGCATAAAGGAAAGCATCAAAAAGTTTAACACTGGAGATCAGGAATCTTCATGGTTCCTTGCTTGGGCGTAGAAGTCTTCATATTCTTCCTAGTCTCCTGCATAAACTTCTCATCCGGACCAACGGTGTAATCCACAATGGTGTGAATCCTCGTGATCGATCTCATGGTGGATGAGTGAACCTTTTTGCACCTGTCAAGATGCATCTTAAGGTTATCAAGAGTAAGCCTTGTATCACAAATGACATCCAGAGAGGCTTCTGAAAAGTTTGCACTATCTACTAGCTTCATGATGGCTTCTTTGAAGATTTGGGAAACTTTTGTGTCTAGCAGGAAGATACAATTCTTCTTAAGGAGCTTCCCTGGTAACACCTTGATTCCTCTTTCAAGAATAGCACGATGCCCTTCAACATCTTCATGTACTTGGTGGAGATCTTCTGTAAGAGATTCAATTATTTGAATGCGATGCTTCAATGATTCTCTTACCTCTACGTATTTCTCCTTGTCGGGAATCACCCTGACTTCCACCAATTTACTGAGCTTTACCTGTTTCATCTGTGACCACAATGACACACATTTTTCCATTTCTCTGCACTCTTGGGAAAATACATTCTCCTCCTTATCAAGCTTTGTTTTGAGCTTGGCTATCAAAGTAGCTTTTTCATCCACAAAAACTATAATTTGAGAAATGTGTTCTACAATATTTTTGATGAAATCGTACAACACTTTGGCTTTGGAGGAAAAATTCTCAGCCTTCTTGACACGTGGGTCCTCAACGCTTAGCATTGCTAACAATTGTGCATCATTTGAAGATCTTGCAAGTCTCCTTACAACAGTGGCATAATGCTCTACCCTCTGTTTGTACATGTTTCGAGCTTGCTCCATTTTGTCCAGTCTTCCAGCTAGTATATCCAAAGTCACATGTGCATCTACTTTTACACTTTCATTTGTGACCTTGTTAAGCTAGACCCTTGTCAATTTGTAATCCTCCATATTAACATCTCCTTCCTCCTGAGGTGGTACGCCAATTTCTACATATTTATGACCAGTTTTGTCAACATTCAGCTGTGAATACACTTTTTCCTTTTTCTTCCACTTAGCTTTTGGAGGGACTATCTCTTCAAGATCAAGCTCTTCTGGAGAAATCATTTGCTTTTTTCGCTTCGATACTTGAGATATCAACCAAGGGGGGAGAGAGGAGGTATGAGCTTCTGGGTTAACCGTCAACTCTCTTATCATTGTCACCTCTGAAGGAATGATTGGTATTGTGACAATGGGCATAATGTTTGTCATAACTGCTCCTGTAGTTTGCACATTGAGTTGATCATACATGGATTCATTCATGAACCAATTAAAATCATTCTTTGAAGTGATATCATATGATGGCGATGACAAGTTAGGAATGGATGATGGAGGACTCGACAAAATCTCAACCATGTGTATACTTGTCACTAAAGGGGTATCAAGTACAGTTGATGTTTTAGGGGTAGGTGAAATTTCCACTATAGGTATTGCAGATGTAGGGATAGGTGATTTAGGAATAGGTGTTGGAGGAGTGTTTGGATTTGGAGGTGTATGAGGAACATTTGAAGTTATAGGCGATGATGTCATGGGAAGTTCTTCACCTACATTCTTAGAAGGAGACATAGTTCTTTCTTCATCATGCCGAGTTCTTGTTGATCATCCTCTCGCTCTTTTGACTCTAGTTCACCTTCTTGATCACCTTCAAAATATTCTTCCTCATCAAAGTTTTCTTCTGCTGAATCTTCTTCTTTAGTGGATTGATCACTTGAATTTTCTTCTTCATCAGAATCTATCTCTTCGAAAACAACCCCTTTCCTTTGGAGCGAGATGGTTCATATTTCATAGTTTCTCCTTCTAGGATGACCCATGTGTCCTTTTTGATGGTGAACTTGATCCTAGGGCCTCTTCGCGAAGAAGTGGGAATGGTCACAGGTTTATCTTTCATGCGGGGTTCTTGCTGTTGGTTGGCTTCTGCTCCAAATTCTTCTCCCTCATAATTTGTTCTGAAAGTTTTTATCTCAAAGTCATGCTTGTGTAACCACTATGCAGTGTTAGCCAATATTGGTGCCAACCTCTCCCTAATGGAAACACTTTCCTTTCTAGGCCATTGAATTGCAGTCATTGTTCTCTTGGAGATTTCTTGTTCATCGTAGGCAACGTTCATGATGTCACCAGGATCTGTGAAATCCTCTGGTAAGTCAGCAACACCAAGATCTCTGATCTACTGTATGGTTAGCCTAGAAAAATCCATCTTACGAATGGCCTCTTCATCTGTGCAATCAACGCAAATGTCCTCAAAGCGGTACTTGTGTTGATGACCCTTTTTCAACTTCTTTTTCACATTTCAGTAGTCAAAGTCAAATATGTATTTATAGGTCTTGATTGTCATGACCTGCAATTCTACATAGATTGATTTGGATTTTTGTACACTTCTAATTGTATACCTACCGATTGTTAATGGGAACTTGAATCCTGACTTGTGAATCTTCATCTGTTCTTTGTGAACTAAAATGAGTTGTCTGCATAGCTCCATGAGAATCCACTTGTCTGAGGGGTATATAGGTAACATGTAAGGGCACCTAGTGTAGCACCGTACTCTTAAGTAAGTAAAAGTTGGGAATTGTAGTAATATGCATCCAAATTTACTTACCACTTTGTAGGCCTCATCAAATACTCTCTTCTTCTTGAGAGTCAGATCAAAGATGAAAAGCAGAGGCATGAAGAAAGCATCGGTAACTCTCCTGAAATGGTGAAGGCTTTCCTTCAGCTACAGTTGATAGAAAAATTTATACACAGGTATGGTGTGTCGACTCCCTTTTGTGGATAGACCTAAAAATTGCCTCATCACAACTGCAGCATACAACAGGTAAGACGTCATGTAGAACTTGAATGTGGTTGGCACATTGATCAATTTTTCATGTATTTCATCACTGATCTATTTTCCCCAATCAATATGAACTTTTTGTCTCCTTATGATCCTGATGTATTCATACATCTAGTCATGAAAATAGGATGATTCAGGCAATCCTTCACTCTGCTCAAAAGTGTGATCATGTCCCTGACATCTTCCTTGAAGTCACTTCGCGGAAGTCCCTTCGACCATCTTGAAATAGTGTGCCTAGGTTCTTTCAACCATTGAATATTTATCAGGTATTTAGCCTTGCTGGGATCTGAGTCTTAAACCTCTCGTGCTTTTTGTATTGAGATATCAATGTACTTCTCCATCTGTGGGACTCTTAAAACAATATCAAATAAGTAAGGGTGAAGTCTCAATATCTCATGCACAGAAGAATCAATCACACTTATACTTTCCCTGATGTAATGGGATGCAACTTGGAGGAAAAATTATGTATTATATGTAGAAGTAGGGAACGTGGACATCAAATGTAAATTATTGTGCACAATGGCTTTCAAAGAATTTTCATGAGGTTTCTTCTCAGTTCTTTCCATGAAATCAATGAGGTCTTGATGACCGACCTCAATGTCTTTTATCTCATACACCTTTGAAATCACTACTATCAGCGGATAAACATAGTGATACTTGTATTTCATTTTGTTTTTAGCCTTTGAAGATGATGGAGGTCTCTTGGTTGTAATATGAAAGCAATTGAATAAACAAGAAATAACTCTAAGGATCTTTTGATGAGATCTAAAAAGGAACTACAATATGTGGGATCAACAAACGTTAGTCAAAAAATAACATTGGGATATGTGAAGCGAGCAATGATGTTGAGCAAGTGTGAAACGAGCGATGAAACATGGAAAACGAGGCGGGAGCCAAAAAACGGGGTCGAGAGCGAAGATATGGCACTTTGAAGTGTTTGGAGCAAAAAGCTGGAAAAAGTGTAAGGGCACTGAAAATCAACGCCCTTGTACTTTGGAGAATTGCAACTTGCTGCAATGGCATTGAAAATTAGCGCCCTTGCACCTGGCATGTAAAATTGAGAAGTAATGTTTCAGGGCACTGAAAAATCCCACCCCGACACTTGGATAATGAATGAATGTGTAATGGCATGGAAAAATAATGCCATAGCATTTAGCTCACCAAATGAGTGTAATGTAGTGTTGATAAAAAAAAGCCCACCCTTCCATGAGAACTTAGTGTCATTTAAAGATTTGAAACTTGGAACCAAAATATGGTGTAAAAGCCTCCAATTTCACTACCATAGCATTATGAGTGAAACTCATTCAAAAATTTGAAACCTTCATTTGGTAAAACCCGCACATGCTCAACAAAGAAAGACAAGAGTTCAATGGGGAACAAGAAAGGTAATCAAAATGCGTTGGAGAAGCAAGGCGATGCAAATAGAGACAAAAATGTGCATTAAACAAAAATAAAATCCCAACACAAACTATGAAGGTCTCTTCATTTCATCTGGCAAGAAAATGCATTTTGGAGAGGGAGAAAACTCGCGCGCGGGCATGAGAACTATGTAGATGGAAGGAAAAGAGGAAAATGATGGAGAAGAAACCAAAAGAAAAAGAAAGAAAGAAAACAAACAATAATGTGTTTCTAGATTTAGAGATGAACTTAGACTTGGAAAGAAAAAGAAAGGAGGGAAAGAAGTAAAAACATACCTGAAACAAAAAGGAGAAAACCTAGCTCGACCAAATGGGAGATCTTCACCAAAAATGTGTTTTGATTATGGAAGAAATTCGCCCAGCCAAGAGAAGGGTTTTGCAAATGATAAAAATGAGGAAGTGGCAACCAAAAATCACTTTTAAGTGATTTACAAGTGTTTAAAATGAACTCAAGTCACCTCAATAAAAAGTGGCATAAAATAAGGCACATTTAGTGAAAAGTGTAAAAGACCCAAAAAACAATGCCCTTGTCAAAAATTGACTAAGTATGAAGAGAAAGTGCAAGGGCGCTAAAAATCAACGCCTTTGCACCAAAACATAAAATCACTTAAGTGTAAGGGCGCTAAAAAATCCTGCCCTTGCACTTTTGATATTTAGTCATTTTTCTTGCAAAAGTTGGAGCGCTCTTTTTTGGAGCTTCTTCACTTTTGGAAATTTCACTAAGTATAAACGAGAGTTTGCGAAGGTACCCATTTTGAAGGTCTTCACAGGACGAACGTAGAGGGATGCTCAAACAGACTATTTGAGGCTTCAAAACACACTTCAAGGTGGATTGAAAATTGTCTCATTTTGCATGCTTGAACTTCACGAACCAAGGAAACAAACAATTTCGTAGGGGGGCTATCTGTGGAACGAGCGCTGCTTGATTCCATGATAACATGTAGAGATGAACACAAACGTGTATTTGAGGAAGACATAGAAGCTACAGCTCAAAATCTTGAGGTGGCCTCTTTTGTGGAAGATTTGTTCTTGCATGATGGAGACAAATATTTAGCCATGCTTTTACATGAAGGGGCCAAATTTCCACTTGGGTTCAATATTAATGCCTTAAGAGCAACCTCTCCTAGTCATGATGCAAACAACAACACAAAAAATACCTCCAACAATGCAAACAACATTGGGGCCACCTCTCAAATTACCACAAGCACTATCAATGCTACCTCTAATGGCACATCCAATCAAAACACTTCCAACACAATCAATGCAACATCCATTGGAGGGACACCAAGCATGTCACAAGCCATATTATAATCAATGCCTACAATGTAAACAATGTCATCACAATCAGTTGGAGCTACCTTTGGATCCTCAACAATTGGGGCAAGCTCTTCAAACCCCCTATTTGGAGCCTCATCTAGCTCCATGGGAACATCATCATCAAATCCTTTTATTGGTGCTTCGAACAATCCCATGGGAACTAATTCACTCAACCCCTTTGGGAGAAATAAACGACAGATTTCCATTCCAAGACCACAACCAAATGTCAACACTTCATCACAACTTAATACCAATATCCCCCAAAGGAAAAACACCAACATTCCCCATGGACAATTCAACCAATTTGGACAAGGCAATCAGATTACACAATAGATGACTTCATTTAGACACCAAAATATTCAAGGTCAACATATCCCATAAATATTGACTAATATGGTTGGAGGACACATTCCCACATATGCATCACATATCCATACCCATCAACACATCCCTAACCAAAATTTACAATACCAACAACCTTCAAATCAAAGCACACCATACATTTCACAACAACACATTCCACAACAAAATCCAAACACATCTTCACAAAAAATGGGGACTCATGGCATCCCTATCACTAACATGTGTGATGCAACAAACAATCCTATAATTGATGCACTCACAACCCAAATTGTGGCCTTGCAAAAATAGGTGGAGAACATACAAATACAACATAAAATGCCTCAAACATCATATGACCTATGTCCATATCCTTTTGACACGAGTTTGCACATGCCAAATTTCCCTCCTGGATACGTGGTGCAAAACTTTACAAAATACAAAGGCAAGACAAACCCTCTTGAACACATTCAAGAATTTACAACCAGTTGCATGGACATCGCCTATGAACATAATTTTTTGATGAGACTCTTCCCTAGGAGTCTTGTAGGTCCCACACTCGAGTGGTTTGCAATCTTACAAAAATGATTAAAATCATGGGATGAACTTGCAAACAAATTTGTGCAAAATTATGCCTATAACATTGACACAAATGTCTCCATCACCAATCTATGCACACTTACTCAAGAGGAAACTGGTGAAACCTTTATTCCATTCTTCCAAAGATGGAGAAGTTTAGCAAGTCGTTGCCATGTTGACATACCCGAGGAAGAAAAAGTCGACATGTTTGTCCAAAACCTCCTCAGCCCATTGAAATACAACTTGCAAGTCCATTGTTGCACCACCTTCACAGACTTAGTCGAGAAGGGAGTCCAACTTGATAAGGCCCTTATTGCTAAAGGAGAACTTAAATATGGCCCTAAGAACATGAACACAAACCCCCTGTTGAGAAAAATAAATATTGGGTCAAGAATAAACACATTACCAATGATGGCATTGTTGACACTAAGATGGCGAACACAACGGGTCTTGTACTTACCCTTAAGGGAGATCAATCACAAAATACACCAATGACCACACCGTCACCTGCTTCTAATGCCATTTAGAATAGTCACAACAATCAAAACAGTCAAAATCAAGGGCAACCACGTCAGACCAGGCAATTTCCAAAGAGATGCACATATACTCCCTTGGGTGAACCAATCGAAGACGTCCTTAAGAGGCTCCTTCAAAACGGTTTCATTACATTAGAAGACCCTAATCCATATGACCCTAGATAGTTTAAGCCTCATGGTGGTATGACAACACATTCTGTGATTATCACCGCGCTAAAGGGCATAAGACCTCCTCTTGTCGACAACTAAGAAACCTTGTACAAGACCTCATTGAAAATCACACCATTGAACTGGGTGGACAACAATCTGCATCAAATGCAAACCATACTATTCACAAAAACCCACTGCAAGACCATGGTTCAAATAATCCCTCTACGTCAGGTCCTAAGATTAATAATAACCGAGCCAATTACACTCGCACCGCCTTCGACTATTCTGGTGGACCTGTTATTAATCATTTATGAGTTGTTGATAAATATGTCAATACAATTACTGTCAAGAAGGCACCTGAATGTAATGTCACTACTCGTGGTGGAAAAGTCACTATAGCTAGCCCTCCTCTTCCTAGACAACAAAAAATTACGATACTTGGCCTGTCCGCTAAATAGTCACAATTTGGTTCGTCCACAAAATCGTCACAACCTAAGGGATAATTCAACCTTATTGACCAATTAGGAAAACCACCTGTCCAAATCTCTATACTTGAGTTGTTACGCATTTCTCCTGCACATAAGGCCATACTTGACAAAACTTTACAAGAGTCTTCAGTCTCTCATGACATTGATGTCAACCAATTTGAAGACATGGTGGGATACCTAACCACTCCCCATCACATAGCATTTTTAGACCAATATCCGTTCCCTACCATTTGAAGAACCACCATGTCCCAAACGTTGCTTCCAGTTTCCATTGTCCGTCCAAATGGACCGCTCATTCGTTCCTGATTCGAACGTCCCAATTCGCATCGACGTTCTTCATCCACCATCTACATCCTGGATCCTCCCAATGTCCAACCGTCCACCAACCAAACAACATCCTGCTCCATCTGCCACATAATATTCTCCGGTTCCGGCGTTGGATCCCTACATCATGACCAGACCAAGGATGTAGAGTATAAATTGAACACAACCTACTGCATCACCAAGATACCCAAGTCTCCTAAGGCTTATGGTCGACCTTGTTTCAAAATTTAGCCTAAAGAAATTTTCAAAGTTCCTCCAATGCAGATTTTTATAAAATGGGGTGAGATGAGCAAAGAAGAAATTGAAGACTTATTGACTTGGATGTACAAATACCTAGAAGACCCATCCCCATTACCAGTCCATATGTATGGCAAAGGCTATGATATAATGAAGGAAAAAGGCTACAATGGAACTACTGGCCTTGGAAAAATAAAAACTGGAATGCGAGAACCTATAATGCCTTCCAAAAGGCCTAAGAATCTTGGGTTAGGGTTTGAACTACCCAAAAATGATGATTGATGTACCAATGTACTTTCTGGTGAGAGCATGAATGCTTCATAAAGTGTCGAGACTATTGAAGATTCCCTTATCAAAACTGACTCCCATGAGTGGAAATTTGGCTCCCAATGATCCTTGAGTGACTGTTGCCTTGAAAAATTATTCTTTGAACTTGAAGAACCTACTTTCGAAGAAAGATTTTGGAAAATGTTTAAGATTGATCCAACATAGAACAATGAAAACCCTAAAATACTAAGGAAAAGAGAAGACTGGGATAGGCTCTTTTTCCCAAGGAACAATGACAAGTCTGAATTATCTTCTGATCCCATTGGCCATAATCCTGACATACCTGTCCATCCATTTGACATTAATGACTATCATTCGAATTCATCTGAATTGCCACATGACAATACCGACCGACTCCACTCCCTTTGTCCCTTATTTTGATAATGAGTATGAAATAAGTGAAGGAGAATACTGGATAAAATCTGACTGGGAGTTGGAAGATGAAAATTTTATCTTTAACCTCTCTAAATCTGTCTACATGCTTTTTGTGTCTTCCCCACCATTTACCAATACTGATGATGGTATCTCCCTTATCTACCCACAATTAATTGATTGGGATCAACGAGGCCTGCCAGTCGTGGACATATTTCATAATGACGAGGCCATAGAAAAATTCATGGGACTTTGTGACGACATACCAAATGGGGACCACAAGGATGGATTTACCATAGACCTAGATTGTGTAGCATACTTTGGGAAGACTATGGCATCCTCTAGTCGCAAAAAAAAAAAAGGACACGTCTTTAGGTGAAAATCGAAAGGCACCTTTTGACGATAAAAAAGTAAAAATAAAGGACATATTTGAGGGTGAAAACCTCTTCGAGGCGCCCAAGGATGGAGGATTGGAATTTCTCCCCATGACACAAGAAAGATCGACAATGCTCATTGAGGACACCATGGAAGTCAACATAGCCACAACAAAAGATCTTAAAATTGTCCTCTTTGTAGCATCTTTGACAAAGGAAGATAAACCTGAATTCCACAAATTATTCTTAGAGTGTAAAATTAATATGTCGATATGTCTGTAGTGGATCCAGAACTAGTCTTGCACTATTTTCCATTACTACTAGATGCCAAGCTAGTGAAACAGAAGCTACGGAAAATGCATCCTCAAATCGCCTTGTTAGTCAAAGCAGAACTCAAGAAATTGCTAGATGTGGGATTCATACAGTTAATAGACTATGTTGAATGTATATAAAATCTTGTACCTGTCACCAAGCCGAACGGTCAAATACACATCTGCATAGACTTTCGAGATTTGAATAAAGCGTTTCCAAAGGATGACTTTCCATTACCAAACATAGACATCATAGTTGACCTTACAGCAGGATACAAGATGTCCCTCATGGACGATTTCTCAAGTTATAATCAGATTCGGATTTCCCCTGAAGATCAACATAAAACAACATTCACATGTCCTTGGGGTACATACTGTTGGAACATCATGCCTTTTGGTCTCAAGAACGCAGGCGCCACATATCAAAGAGCCATGACAACAATATTTCATGACATAATGCACAAGTTAATGGAAGATTATGTGGATGACCTTTTGGAAAAGTATTTAACATGCAAGGATCACTTGAATGTGTTAGACAAAATTTTCAAGAGATTGGAAGAATACAAGGTTCGCTTGAATCCTAAGAAATGTGTCTTTGGTGTGACATCGAGATTTTTTTTGGGATATATAGTTTCTTATAGAGGCATTGAAGTTGATCCTACCAAAGTGAAAGCAATATTGGACATGCCTTCCCCAAAAGGGATAAGTGAGTTAAGGACATTACAAGGTAGATTATAGTCTATCCGCCGCTTCATCACACAATTAGCAGACAAGTTTCAACCATTTCAATATCTCCTACACAAAGGCATCCCCTTTGTGTGGACTGATAGATGCCAAGAGGCTTTTCAACAAATAAAGGACTATCTATTGTAACCACCTATTCTAATGCCACCTATCGAAGGAAAACCTTTGATTCTATACATTTCGGTGACAACTTCAACACTAGGGGCATTACTGGCACAAAATGATCATCATGAGAAGGAAAGGGAAATATACTACATCAGTTGGACATTGGTCGGATATGAGCTAAACTACACATCCATTGAACGTGCTTGTCTAGTAGTGGTCTTCGTAGCTCAAAAATTAAGACATTACATGTTGAATCACAAGACAACTTGTAGCAAAGATTGATCCCCTGAAATATCCCCTGAAAGATTGACATGTTGCTTGGAAAAATGGGTTATGATCTTGAGTGAGTATGACATAGAGTATGTGGAACGAAAGGCCATAAAAGGAGAAGTGATAATAGATGAACTGGTAGATGCACCTGTACAAGGCGATCATCCATTGGTAGCAAAATTTCCTAATGAGTTCATATTTCACACTGAGCCTAAATCACCTTGGAAACTTTATTTTGATGGGTCTCATACTAGTCATGGCTCAGGAGCAGGGATATTTTTTATCACGCCATAAGGAGATTCCATTCCGAAGTCATTCCACATTGCTTTTCCATGTACAAATAATGTTGCAGAATATGAGGCACTTGTCACAGGACTCAAAATGGCCATAAAATGGAAAATCAAAACACTTCACGTCTATGAAGATTCTCAATTAGTCAACAATGAATATGACACCAAGGATGAAAATTTAATGCCTTACAAACAAATGGTTGACAGTTTTTAGTCATATTTCCACATGCTGGCTTTTGAACAAGTTCCTAGGGCTCAAAACAAGGTGGCAGATGTGATGGCTACAATCGGATCTCTCCTAGGCATTCCAAGCAACGTGCCTCAATTTGAGTTCTTGGTGAAACAAATTTTGGTTCCTGCATATGAAATTTCAGAGTCAGAAATGGTTTGCAAGCTTGTTGGTCCCAATTCACCTTTGTATCAAGATAATAATGACTATCTCCAGTCCCAGACCCTTCCCCCGAACCTATCCAATAACTAAAGAAAATCCTTTCTCCGTAAAGCCACCCGATACACCATCATCAGTGAAACCTTATATCATTGTAGCTTTAACAATACCCTTCTTCGATGTCTCGACACTGACAAAGCACGAACGACCTTATGTGAGGTACATGAGGGTATATGCAGATCTCATTCGAGTGGCCCTACCTTAGCCAAGAAGATCACGAGACTTGGGTATTACTGGCTGACAATGGAGAAAGATGCACTTGAGTTTGTTAGAACATGTCGCCAATGTCAGATACATAGTGATTTGATTCATGCACCAGCACAGGAACTTCGGCCGATTACTTCTCCATGGCCCTTCACACAATGGGGACTTGACCTTGTGGGAAAAATCCATCCTACCTCTTGCAATGGCCATAAATTCATTATCACCGCCACTGAATATTTCACTAAGTGGATCAAAGCAATCCCCCTCACATACATAACCGGCAAGTAGATTTCCAAATTCATTCTCAACTATATCATTTGCCGGTATGGTGTTCCACAGTCCATCATCATAGACAATGGGAATCCCTTCAAAAATCAAGATGTTTGTGAGTTATGTGAATGCTTCCACATCCAACATCATTTCTCCACACCTTACTACCCACAAGGAAACAATCAAACTAAGGCGTCCAATAAGACAATCATCAAAATTCTTAAAAAGACA
>VDFB02060279.1:0-40044 GCA_007258455.2 Sequoia sempervirens | reverse complement strand
TCATTTTCCCTCAACATGACAAGTCAAACATGGTATTTATTGCTCTTTTTTCTTGTCCCCCTCTCAAAATTTATTGCAAATTTGAATTCAAATTCTCCCTCTCATGGGCACTCTTCCCAAATATTGCACAACCATTGACCTATCATCATTTGACAAGTGTCATCTTCTCATTGGAGGATCTTTAGTCCCACGTTCACAATCTTGGCCAATCTCTCATCAACAAAATCTATAAAATGAGGCCTTCATTATCATTCAGGGATCCACAATTTTATGCAAGGTTACTCTCTTCATTTGAGATTTGATCTTGTACATTTCACTCCATCATCTCCATTTGCATTTTATCATTTTGAGCTTTGATCAAGGGTTGGGAAAGGGTCGCTAGCACATGTGACACCAATCCAACATGGAATAGGTGATTATCTTGCTTTTGAAATGTATTCTTGATGTTGTTTTTGTTACTTGTGGCATTTCTTAAGCATAGATATTTTATTTCATGGAGGTATTTGTAGATTTGTGTGTTTAGACTAACCTTTCTAATAAGTATTTGAAGTTGGTCTTACATGCATATTTAGGGTACTTTAGTAGGGGTTGATGGTATTGTATATGATTCCTTGTTACTATCTCCTAGCACACGGGGTGAACCTTCGGGTATCACATGGTTCGGTGGAACTTTCACCTTTCTCTGTTGGGTTTTCTTCTTGTTTGTGTGGATGAGTTTTCTTGTTGGAGAGATCATGGGATCCAGTTCTGTTTCTTGCTTTATTCATTTCAGTTGATATTGTATTTTATTGCCCCTCATTTGTTATCGATGTGGAAGATGTATTATGTAACCATGTTTATTGGATTTACCTCATTCGGGGAATGAGAGTTGTAACCTTATTTTTAAATGAGTGTTATTTGAAAGTGTGTGGTATCTCTTATTCTTGATGTAATTTATCATGTATGGAATGTATGTGTTCCTCAATTCGTTAAGTAATTAAATGTTATGGTTTCAATTCATGTTTCTTGTTTGGGTTTTAAAGTAATCTTAGTCTCGTAACCTTAGAGGTTGTTGCAATGGGTAGTGAACTTTCATGTTATTGTACTTAAACAAAAAAAAATGTACGTTTGAGTAGTTAATTGCACCTTCGTCTAGGGTTGTGTGGCGAGGTGTTACACATATAGGGATGAATAGCCTCCATTAGTAGGATGTGTTGCATAATTTTGTTAGGGATCAAAGGGGAACCTCTGCTGGAGAGCACGAATCATGTGGCTACTAGATTTACCCACATTAGAGACAATTTTAGCTGGATCTAGTCCAATATCTATGCTCCAAATGGGAAAGGAGCTAGAAAGACCTTTTGGAAAGAGTTGGCTGCTTTTTGCAGGATTTTTAGTAATGAAATTTGGGTGGTTATGGAAGATTGCAATACAGTCCCTCTTTAGGAAAATGAGAAGTTCGGGTTGGATCACAGGTGAACTTGGAAAGTAGAATGGATCTTTTAGATTTCATTAATAATCAAGCACTAATTGAACTTGAGCTACAAGGAGCCTCTTATACTTGGTCAAATCATAGAATTGGTAAGGATTTGATTCAAGTTAGATTAGATAGAACTTTAATTTCTGATCAATGATTTTTAAAATATTTTTTTTCTTTAAAAGCTCTCCCAAGGGTGGGCTATGTTCACTATCCAATTAGTTTTGTGGTGGATCCTATTGAGGCTAACCCCTTTATATTTGAATGAATGAGGCTTTCCCACCCTTCGCTCCTTGAGGAGGTGAAGAGGTGGTGTAACATAACTGTTGAAGGGACTGCTATGTTTAGGGTTGCCAAGAAGCTGGGGGAAGTCAAAAATTAGATTAGAAGATGGAATAAAGAGACTTTTGGTAATATCTTTGGTATCAAGTCAGAATTACAATTTGAACAGAAGGAGATCCAAGATAAAATATAGCTTGAGGGATACATTGTTGATAACAGGATTAAAGAAAATGAGCTATTAGTGAAGATGCATGATATAATATCCAAAGAGGAGGATTTTTGGAGATAGAGATCTAGGGCTTCATGGCTTTTAGTGGGTGATAAAAATACTAGATATTTTCACATGTCTATGCTAAAACATAGGGATGCTAATAGGATCACTCACATTGAGTCTAATGGAGCTCATTTTGAGAAAAAATGATGACATAAGAAGACAAATTGTCCTTTTCTTTAGTAATCTTCTTTTGACAAGTGATCGAGTTAACCATGTAACACAAGATTATCTTTTAGAGGGTATCCCAAAACTTGTCAAAGGTGACGATAACAAAATGCTAACTACTATTCCATCTAGGGAAGAAATCAAGAAAGTTGTCTTCTCTTTTGAAGGAAATAAGGCTCTAGGACCAGATGGGTTTCCCATGTTCATTTTTTAGTTGTTCTGGGATATTGTTGAAGAGGATGTGGTGAATTTTGTTAAGGATTTCTTTGGATCAAGGAGTCTCCTAAAAGAACTAAATGCTACTTTCCTGGTCCTCATCCCTAAATGCCCTGGAGATACGAAATTTGAAGCTTTCAACCTATAAGCCTTTGCAATTCCTTATATAAAATTATCTCTAAAGTGTTGACTTCGAGGCTTCTAATTATTTTTCCTTCCCTGATTTCTCCTCAGTAGAATGGATTTGTTCCTGGAAGGTAGATTCTTGATTCAATTATTACTATTCATGAAAATGACCATTCTCTCATGGAGTCAAAGACTAAAGGATTCCTTCTTAGATTGGACATTTTGAAAGCCTATGATTGTGTTGACTAGGCTTTTTTACTCAAAATCATGAAGGCATTTGGTTTCAGCAATAGCGTCCTCTAGATGGTTGGTCAAGTCATTTATACTACTTCTATAGCTATTATGGTGAATGGATCTCCTTCACATTTATTTAAGAATTCTAGAAGCTTAAGGAGGAGAGATCCCATTTCCCCTATTTTATTTACTATTATGGTGGAATGCCTTGGGAGGAACTTGAAAAGAATGGTTGATCAGGGATCATTAGTGGGTTTGAGATCTTCATCCAATAGTTTGGTCTACTCTCACCAATAGTTTGTGGATGGCATTATTTTGATGGGGAGATCTATAGTGGCTAAAGCAAGGAATCTTAAAAATATTTTGGATGATTATGAGAGAGCGTCTGGTCAAATGGTTAACAGATAGAAAATTTCCTTATTCTTCTCCAACACTCTAGAGCCTAGAAAAAATAAGATTACCAGAATTCTGGGATGTAGAATTGAATCTTTACCTTCTATTTATCTTGGCTTTCCTTTGGGCCTTAATCCTCCTGAATCCTTTTGGAGAACTCTAGTTGATAGGTTTAGAAAAAAAGCTTGTTGGATGGAAAGGAGCTCTTCTCAGTCAAGCAGGTAAGATTCAACTTCTCAAAGCTACTCTTCAAAACCTTCCAATTTATCATTGAGTCCTTTTAAAATACCTACCAAATATGCAAATGCTATTGAAAAAATCCAAAAACACTTTCTTTGGTCGGGTGTTGAAGAAAGGAAAACAATTCCTCTTATTGGTTGGGATTCAATTTGTAAACCCAAAAATTTGGGTGGTCTCGGTATTAGAAGGATTAGAATGATGAAGAGGACTCTTCTTGCTAAGAAAACTTGGAGATATTTCTCATCTAAAGGAGAGTGGAACTACATTTTAAAGAGAAAATACATGGAAAATATTGGATCTCTCAAAAATCTGCTTGACTCTCCAAATTTTCCTCATGGTTCAGCTTTCTAGAATGATATGATCAAAGGGAGATGCATTATTGACAAGGGAGTTGGATTGAGCATAAGAAATCAGAAACAAGCCAGGTTCTAGGAAGACATATGGTTAATGAAGGAACCATTAATTTCTTCCTAAAGCTTTAATGGATGGGCTGAGATCTACAAGGCCAATTTTGGATCACATGTTAAGGACTATTGGATAAATGGGAGCTGGGTGAATCTGTACTAGATCAGTATGGACCCTGCACCGATTCAACCCTCTTTGTTGGCTGTCAGAATGGGGTTGAGCCAGCATGATGATCTTTTAGTTTGGATGGCTAACGCCTTAGGAAATTACTCAGTTTCTTTGACTGTCTCTTTGTTGTTCTTTTCTCCTACCCCCCACCCCTTTTGGGTTAAACCTTGGATTAAACACCTAAATCCAAAGGTTAACATATTCTTTTGGATTCTTCTTCAGAATAAAATGTTCATAGTTTATAACCTCTACAAGCATAGCATCTATATCCTAAATTGATGCTACCTATGTAAGGAAGAAGAAAAATTTGTGAATCATTTTTTCCTCCACTGTTCATATGTGGCTGCCATATGGGGAAGATTTCTCTCTCTCTGGAACATCTTTTGGGTGTTTCCTAGCACTATTGAAAACCTTTTTATTTAGTGGAATTCCCCCTCCCAAAATTTGGCTATTTGTAGACTTTGGTCTTTTATTTTCCCATATATAGCCTTGGGTGTGTTGAAGGAGCACAATAATAGGATCTTTAGGGACAAGGAGACTTCAAAGAACATTGTGTATGAGAAAACATGCAAGATAATTTTGGAGAATTTTAATAATATCCCAAATCAGGAGACTAAGATGGAAGCAATGGTTTGCTCGAAATATGACCTCAAGATGGCTAAAGATTGGAATATTAAAAATGATATATCTAAGGCTTCAAGACCAACGAAAAAGAATTATGAAGCGGTCAGCTAGAGTCACCCACCTAGGGAATGGATAAAGGCTAATTTTGATGGGGTGACTAAGGGAAACCTGGGTCTAGTTGAGAGTGGAGGTGTGATTAGATATTATAATGGTAAGTTTGTGGAATTTGTGGCTATCTCCTTGGGAACACAGTCCAATCATTTAGTTAAAGCTATTGGTGCTTTCCAAGTTATTGACCTTTCTAAAAGATTAAACTTTAAAAATATATGGATTGAGGGTGACTCCAAAAATATTATCGATTGTCTCCTAGGTATGTCCCCACCCTCATGGACCATTTAATGTTGGATAGAGAAATCTAAAGATACTTTATCCAACTTTGATAATGTCAAAATATCCCATGTCTATAGGGAGGCTAATAGTGTCATAAAATATTTTGCAAATGAGGGGATTAAACAAAATGGGCATCATACGTGACAGGACTATAATGAACTGGGAGCTGACGTAAGAGCCTTAATAGACTATCATATCATACATGGGAAAGTTATTTCTTTTAATGATGATTATGAAGAATAATGCCAGGTACTGTGATATTATTAGATATGATGGTGGCGCATTAATTAATCCCACAAGACGTAAGGGTTGGCATGTTTTGTGGGTACTTGTGTTCTACTACTACATCTATGTTCGATCTATTTTCCCTGATAACAATAGAAGAAAGATTACTACAAGATTGGGGGGAAGCAGAAAAAGGGTGGAGCCAACGATTGGTGAGAAGCATAAGAAGAACTTGAAGGTTTGGAGGCATATTCGGTGGGGTGGGCTGCAGCCCTTAATTGATAAGCTCTAGGGCCATGACCCTAAAGTCACTGTGTATTTTGCTAAACATTGGAAGAAAGGAGAAATTATTCTCTCAGGAAGGATGGTTAAGGTGGATGAAGAGTTTACAGGGTAAATCTCTAGTCTCTTGATAGAGGGGGTAAAGTTTTACTATGATAGAAAGTTATTGGATGAAGTTGTTCTCACCTTCCCCAAAATCAATAAGGAGAGGAAGGCTCTAGCTAATTTTTCTTCCAATTACTTTGAAGTAGGGATAGTTAAGGTGTGGAGGGAGGTGCTCATAATTCTTATGGAATACATCACCCTGGACAATAGATTTACCAGAGTTTACGAGTACCATTTTTCCCTTGTCAATCATTTATGGCATAAGGTAAGGGTTTCATTCCCCTACTATTTTCTTTGTTCCTTGAATAATAGTATAGAGGAACATAGAAAGAGTCCTAGGAAGAATCTGATCCTACATACTGGTCTAATTAGGCTTATTCACGAGCATTGTAAAAACATGTTAGCCCTATCTAACCCATTATTAGCTTCAGCCTTGGATGGTGAGGATATTGAGACTAGCTCATCTAAAGTTAAAGAAGATTCTAATCCTGAGTTGGATGAGGAAGACTCTCCCTCCCCCAGTAAGAAAAATAAGAGAACCCCTTAGAAAAAACCCTTGAACAAAAATGGGTGCACTGTGAAAACCCCTAAGGGCACGTCTTAGGAGGAAAAAAGAAAAAAGGACCCCCTCATAAATAAGTTGGTTTCTTATTCGGAGGATTCTTTGGAAGATAATTTTGATGATCATAATGCTACCGAGGACTCTTTTACCTCTTACCCTACCACTAATAGAGAGAACATGCCTAGATTCCCTAGAGACCTCAATCCTAATGACCATTATTTCAAGACGGACTAGGAATTTCCTGATGATATTATGGCTATAGCTAGAAATGGGGTTGTTGACTACTTCAGGATCATAAAATGGGTGTTTCATGTGATTATGGATCTTAATTTAAAAAAAAGGGCTCTCACTAGCAAGATGGATGATTTGGAAGAGAAAGCAATTTCATAGAATTATATTGGTGTTTTGTGGACAACGGAAGCAAAGAGGGATTTGGTCAAATTCCTTCAAATAAATGTTGAGCTTATAGACAAGATGAAGAAGGATAATGAGAACAAGGTCAAACAACTTGAAGGGGAAATTGGAAAAATTAGGGATATTATGAAAATTGTTATGGAACACAACCACAAAGTTAAACAAAATGCTTCTATCTTGAGTACCATGGTGGAGAAGATGGATAATATTTAGTAGGGATCATTTTTTATGGACTTGGAAGTTGAAAAGGATAAAGGCAAGAAGTAGGATTATGGACCCTCAAAAAGGACTAGAGCAAACCTGAAAAGAAAAGTGGATTCTTCACCTCAGGAGATCCAAGACCTAAAGAAGGAAAATCATGAGATGTGCAACCTCAAAGCTGAGATTGTTGAAACTTTGAAGTCTTTGTGTTATTTTAGGTCATGTTGGGTGTTGGCCTCTAGCTGGATTTTTTTTGGCTCTTGGTTCATGGTTTCTATCCTTTCTATTTTCTTTGTCATAGCCTTCTTTTTTATGGGTACTCTGTTGGTTTTTTTTTTTTTTGTAAACTCTTTGGTTTTGGGTCCTTGTAAAATTGATTTTTTCCTTTATCAAAAAAAATAGACACAACTCTTGTGTGCTTCCAGGGATAAATAGTGTGATTCTATGAACAATTTTTTTGTCTACTCAGAAGCACATGAGACTAGGGTCTAGTTGCTATTCATAACCACATAGATCAATGTGTATTGCTTTTCTGGAACATTAGAAAGGAAAAAATATAGACATAGAATAAAACAAGTTAGAATTGTTTGTTGTAAATAAAAAGAGATAAAATGGGATATTTTGAATACATGGGATACTGGAAAACAACTGTGTATAAGTAATGAACAAAAAATGTTGAAAAGAGAGTTGTGGAAACAATGACAAATACAATGAATAGAATAGAGTATTTTTTTTTATGGGCAAGTGCATGTGAGAATTTTTGCATCTATGCATATAAGCAACAACAAATATACGATGATAGAATCGAAAAGCACTAAACCCATAGTCATCTCAATATATATGTGTGGCAACTGCAATGTGCAAAAAGATGGGTTTTTTGAATCAAATTGTATAACATTGTAGCCTTTTTTGTGGGTTAAGAATTAGATGGAAAAGAGATATCCTAGTAAAGAAAGAGAACAATACGATTTGAAGATGGTTAGAACAACATTGGTAAGTGGAATATATAGAAGAATGGAAAATAAAGGAAATGATATAATAAAACACATTCACACAACACAAGTAATACATGTAACAATTGACTAAATGTGCTTGCAACTTTAACTGCAAAAGATAGCAATAGTTTCATTGTGTCTTATCTGTTGAACTTTATATCTTTACCTCATAGGCTATTTTCTTGAAGTTTCTATTTCCTAAGAAGATAGCATTTAACTGCGTTGTATCTATAAAGCTTGAAAAAAATGAGGGAGAAAGGATATCATGAAACATATTGATATAAGATTCAAGCTACATTATTTCATACTACATATTGAAAAAAAAATAGAGGAATTATATAACAAGTATTAGAATAACACTTGTTTGATAGTAAATATCACACACAAAGAGGAAAATTTTATTTGAGTTCCCTGGCAAATAGATAGATACATATGCACATATATATATATTTACTCAATTCCCTGGTTGATATATAAAAATACCCATATAGGAAGATATATATATATATATATATATATATATATAGACAAAGATATACATACATATGTGGGTATGTGCAGGATCATCATGGAAAAAACAGGCCCTTAAGTGGCAAAAAATTTAGAAAAATCAGAGTTAAGCAACTTGACGTAAAAATTTGAATAAGTTATCTATATTATTTAGAAAATATGTAAGAATAGAATTTTTAGCAAATTGAATGTACTTTCTAAACTACTAGGTTTGTTTAAAAAAAAAGAACTATTTGGTGAAATTTTGAAATTTCAATGCAGTGGTACTTAAATTGCAGGGAAAAAATAAGAAGTAGGTGTCCATTTGACCTCCCTAACCACAATAAAATGATATTTTTTTTTTATAAGATTTTAGATATAAGTAGAGGACTCATGCACCGGTGTGATGCATATTTTTTTGTAATTTTTTCCAAGTAAATAAGTAATTATGAATTTTTTATTACAATTTTTTAAAAAATATAAAAACTCATATGTCTAACCACCTTAACTTGGTCAAAACTTCGTGAAATTCAATTTTTATTTTTTTAATCCTATAGTATGTGAAGCATAGAATGTGACACATGTTTTGGATTCAAAAAATGTGATATTGTTTGAAAGCTATAGATGTTTTTCAATCAGCCTATCAATCAGGACTTTAGTCATAATTTGAATAGAAAATGAATAATAATTACTTATTAAATTCAAAGTAAAGTATAATTTATATTAGTGGAAAGCTGAGAATCTCCTTTAAAAACCCTTTTCATTTCATCAATTGTGTGTAAAAAAAATTCGTCAGCCACATACCCATCATATTGCCACTTTTTGGCCCATCATGATCCTGCACATACCCATGTATATCTAAACATGTTTGTATATTATGTTTATGTGTAATTATGTAGACTGCAATTATAAGTAGAGTTTAATGTAGCATGTATAAGTGTTGTCTATGATCTGTAAAAATCACGACTATACAGTTATAACATTGAGTCATATAGTATTGACATGTTGATAAGAACAAAGCATCTAATTGTGTAGTATGTGTAACATATTGATAATGTCAGAATGGATCTTCTAGAAATACAACTGAATCAATATATTTTCTTGCATATTTTGCAGTACACTTCCCCACACTATAACATTGAATATTGCATTTACTTTCTATTGTGTGATTACACCACAATGTGTATATATACATATATACATATAGATATAATACATATATGGAAACATATATATGCATACACACACACACACACATATATATATAAATGCATATATTGTAAAGTTGGGATCCACTATTTACCATTAGATAATATAGAGAAACAAGCAAATTGTAAAAGAATTAACAGGGAAACATTGGAGAGCAACATACATTTGAATCTTGAGTATGATCTTAATATGTCTTACGACTGTTACATAGACTGCTTGGCTTCTACCAATATGTTGCATGATACTCTTTTTCTGTCATCTGTTTGAAGGTTGCTATAAAAAACTATTATTTTTATTTGCAAGGCAAGAAAATGTATTGGTTAAGTTGCATTTTCAAAAGAGGTATTGTGGTATTGCTTGTGTATGAGGCTATTGTAAGAATAGTCATGCTTGGCCCCATTTTATAACATATCTGATAGTTTTCAAACTATTATGTTGTGAAGTCTATAAGTCTGTAAGCCTATGGTGCTATATGGATTTTGCATAGATCATGGAATCATATAATTGTTGTGTAACATAGAGAAAATAGGCACTTCCCTAGGGGAGTGGGTTTGAATAATTGATTTGGGCAGTTGGAAGGATACATGCATTTGTTGATGTTGATATAGTTGTGTTACTATCTCCCTAGTTCTCTATATGTAAACATGGGTTGGCTGGATAGGTGGAAGCTGAGTGGCAAGTGTTTTTTTTGAACGAGGGTGGAGCTTAGAAATTACATGGGCTAAGGTTTTTTGTTTGAAGTCTCGACTAGGATTTTTTCAATGCAAGCATGAATTGGAATTGTCGGTGATGGGGATTAGCTTGTACTGAGAGCCTGGAGGTTACCTCTTAAATAAAGGATCTGCCTAAATCTTCCCCATTGGTCAATAGAAATAGATAAGCAGAACCATAAACCAACAACAAACAAATTCCTAACCGTGAGCATTTTTTCGTAGCGGAAGAGAGGACATTTAATTGCAATTTCTCCATCCATATAGAAGAATAATCTCTTTTAAATCTGCACAATTGGTAAAATGACAAAGATACAAAAATTTGACAAGAACACAGAAAATAAATTAACCATCTATGCAAACTACTCATCTAGTAGGACGTACACACACTATATATACATTGCATATATATATACATTGGATCTATATATATACATATATATACATGTATACGTATACTGGATTCGTGGGGTTTAGCAATTACATGCGCTAGGGTTATTTTGTTTGAAGTCACCACTATGGTTTTCATTAGCACAACAAATTTTTTGTTTTGTCGGCAAGGGGGAATTATCGGGGGGGCGACGGTGCCACCATTTTTCTTAATCTAGTTACGGGGTATGTGTAGGATCATGATGGGCCAAAAAGTGGTGATATGATAGGTATTTGTAGGGTATGTGGCTAATGACTTTGTTTACCCAAAATTGATGAAATGAAAAGGGTCTTTTAAAGGAGATTCTCAACTTTCCACCAATATAAATTATGCTATACTTTGAATTTAATTAATAATTATTATTCATTTTCTATTTGAATTATGACTAATGTCCTGATTGAGAGGTTGATTGAAAAACATCTATAGCTTTCAAACGGTATCACATTTTTGGAATCTAAAAAATGCATCACATACTATAGGATTAAAAAAAGAAAAAATGAATTTCATGAAGTTTTGAACAAGTTAAGGTGGTCAGACATATGGGTTTTTATATTTTTTTAAAGTTGTAATAAAAAATTCATAATTAATTATTTACTTGGAAAATAATTACAAAAAAATATGCATCACATCCAAACATGAGTCCTCTACTTATGTTTGTAACATCCCGCTATGCAACACTGAAGGGTAAGAGCCAAATGAGGACAAGATAATAATTTTTTTTGATAACATAAAAAATAGCTTACACAAAAGTAGTTTACAATACAATAAATCAACAACATACATGGCCAAGCATGGCCAAACATAGCCCAAAGGAGAGGACTAACCAACCCTCCAGAGAAAATCCAAATAGGGGTAGATAAGATAGCTCCAAAACTTTTGCTTAAGAACCCCCTGCTCCACAACTTTTTGCTTTGGAACCTCTTGCTGCATAACTTCCTGCTCCAGAACTTCTTGCTCTAGAACCTCTGCTTTGGAACTTCCTACTCTAGAACATCTACTCTGGAACTTCCTGCTCCTGAACCTTTGCTCTGGAAATTCCTACTCCAAAACTTCTTGTGCCAATGCTCTAGAACCCCTACTCCAAAACTTCCAGCTACGAAACTTCCTACTCTGGAACCTATTGCTCTAGAACTTTGCAACAAAGATACAAAACAACAAACAAAAAATGTCGATGCACCAAAACTTTTACAGACTAAAACATGAAGGAAAAATACAACCAAGATCTTTTTTTTTTTGCATGAAAAATATTGAAGAAAAAACCATTATTATCATCATAATACAAGTGAGTCTGATACCAACATTGAAACTTGTAAACCAAATATAAAACATCACATTTCTTCTCATTTAAATTATATGATTACATTTTCACTCTCAAGCGAGTACAATATACATAAAGGAATATACATAAATAAAAAGGCCTAGCCATGAACAAGAAACATCATCTGATAAAATAAGCACAAGAGATGATAGCTCCAACTAGTGCTCCAATAACCTGTATATCAGTCCCTAATGGTGGTGGCAATACCTCCCTACCATGTGGACTCAAAAGAGGCCACCCCACCATGCTCAGAGGTAGTCAAAAGGCCCGAGCAGAAAATAAGGCAAGGGTAACAAATGGCCAACACTCACATTAGACATAAAGAAAACATGTAATATAGTACTTAAGCTCAATGTCACAACATGAAGATGCTCATACAATAACATGTCAGGTACTACTCATGACTACTGAGGTATAGGGTGCTAGAGTGTAGACCAAATGGAATATCATCATGTGTGCTTGAAGGGATGGCACCACACGGAAAAAACTACACCTCTCATACAGACAAGGAGAGTCAAACATGCCCGTATCAACGCGCTGTAGATAGGCCTTCTTGTTAAACCAATGAGGAATCCATAACAAACATGAAACAATGAAAAGCCACTAAAACATCATAAAATCCATTTAAAATAGCTAAGCAACATTGTTGCTAAATCATTTAAACAATTGATCAAAAATGCCAACAAGTAGATTACACACCCTTTAGACATTCACCATTAATTTCGTAAAAGAACTAAATCATATAATCAATATTAACCTCATCAAATCATCCCATAAAATCACTTTCAAAATAGATAAAATCTATCAAGAGGTAGTGGCACAAAACACAGTTTCAACTGCTATTCAACGCATGAGAAAGAGGCATAAAAATTCTATAAAAGATAAAAGGGTTTGGATCTAAAATCAAAAAACAACTGAGTTCATATTTTGACGTTTTCAATTGGTTTCCACTTTTATTATTTTATTTTATGACCCGAAATAGGGTGTTAAGAAAAATGCCATCTTATGCATGGTTGGGCAAAAATCATGAAAACTGAAAGTGCCCGGATTAAAAATCGGATGAAGAACTAGTTCATATTTTGATGTATCTACATGGAATACAATTTTATTTTACATTTTTAAAAGGCGGTAAAAGAGAAGCAATGAAAAACGTCATTTTACAAGTAGGCACAATTTTGGGCAAAAATGAAAGTGCCCATAATAAAATTTTTCCAAAGACCCAGTTGAGATCTTGGTATTTATAAAATAAATCCACACTTGAAATTCATTTTTATCAAGATGATAATGATCAACAAAGAAAAATTCTTTTAAACAACTTGGGAGAAAAGAAAAATGAAATGAGAGTGCCCAAAAATCAAATTTAAAAAAGACCCATTTTAGATTTACAAGAATCCACCAAAAATTACCATAAAGCAAGACTACAAAACTTCAAATTGAATCCTAAAAACACATTATTCATCCCCAAGATATTCATAAAAAAAAAGAGAAATAATTTTTCCAAAAAGAAATTACAAAGCTTCCATTCCCAAGCTGAATTGCATTGAATAGCACCATAAATTAAAGGGATTCAAGAACCACAAAAGAAATACCTTAATGTGCCCCCAAAATTTGAATGAAAGAATACTCTAAAAGGAAGGTATGGTTGGGTTCCAAAATAGGACAACAGGAAGGAAATGGCATGCTAAAACAAACAAACAGATGCCCACAAATTTCTTCTCCACATTTCTTCCAAACTCTACTACCCCAATTTCATGGGGTTTTTCCTTCTTCTTTCAAAGATAGAAAATTACTTCTCCTCCCAAAAGAGTAACTCCCCCAAAGGAAAACCTAATTCCCTTTATGAACTCTCCCCTCAATAAAAAAAGAATTAAATCATTTAATAAGACAAGCTTTCCAAGCTCCCAAATCTAAAATGAATATATATATATATATATCAAAGACAAGGCTACCCATTGTCTTTTGTAACTAAACTCCTCAGCACAATAAAATGAAAAAAAACATTTTATTAAACAAGTTATTAAAGCTCACTAAGGAAATAAATTAAAATCACTAAATATACAATATTCTTTATTTCATATAAAAGTAATAATTTAAATCCACACGCTAAAATAAATAAATCCCCCAAATAGATTTAAATAAGACTGTAATAGCTTAGAAAAAGGATTAATAAAATCCTTTAAAATTCCCAAATGAAATATATCATTCTCTTGAATGATCAATAAAAAAAATAATATAAAATAACATATTTTAAAATCTCATTAATAAAACCATTCCAAATCTCAAATCAGTTAAACACAATGAAGTACCATATATGAAATCATGAAAAGATACCAATGAAAACACATCATAGCGTTGAAAATTAAAATATATAGCCACATAAAATATTCATGAAAACCATAACAAAATACCTCAACATGACATACTGGAAAACCACATACAACTGAAAGGTACACCGAAACATACGACTGAAAGGTGCTCTAGATGTTACCGTTAGGTAACCGGATGGTAAGAAATCAACAAGGAAACCACTGCCCTAATAAGGTACAGTGGGCGGGGGTAGGGGAAATTTGGCCTGTGACTACCTCTAGTAACCACCATTGGGGAATATGAGTATGCTTAGGCCTATGGATCTAGACGAAGTCGATACTCAGTACCTGCATCACTTTGAATTACACATCAAAGTACATGTGCATATACATATAGTCCATAGCAACATCAATCATCAGGAAGGGAGTCATGATATCGTAAGCCTCTCAAATATGAGTGTTACGACATCATCCTTTTCCTATCCATAATTGTACATAAGCAATGATAACAATATATAAACATATAAGCATATAATCCAGAATAATGACTAATCATGATAACATTTTTTTCCCCTTCATCATCAATGTCTAATCTCATTGTAACAACATTTAATAGTTAGAATATCAAATAAAAATCAAAATACTATCTTACCTAGGTTGAAGTTAGAGAGTTGTTGCATCCTCCCTCCCTAAGATTGACTTACTCTTGGAAGTCATGTAAAATCAATATGCAGCCATGTTGCACATTAGTACTCAAAATCTACTAGTTAACATTTAAATATTGTACTTCATTCCAAAAATGAGAAATATAACATGCAACATTCATCAATAAATGAAATAGAAAGGACATCCATATATCATTCACCTTTCTAGGAATCACTATCAATATGTTGACATATGCCTTACTCATAAAATCTCAACATGAAATAGAATAACATGGTTAATCTTACTAACATCACATATGCCACAATCCTCATCATAAACATTTATTTTAACATCCACATTCATCCAAGGATAGGTTAAGATACACATTAATTCCACTAAGAAAAGGGTAAAGAAGATGCATAAGCACTCAATTATTTCCAAAACACCATAATGTGCAACACTATTTGTTTTCCACACACTTCCAATATCACACATTAGAACATCTTTGGCCTCATTTTCATCAAAATATAACAATACACACTTTCTAAAGCATAATAAGCCAACTTTTGAACTTTGAACATATGAATCCATATCCAAGATGAAACATGCATTTATACATACATATATACATCACTGAGAATCATATCACAAGGCTACACAAGGGTCCATCTAGACACCGATAAGCATCATACTAATCCATGATACATAATCCATGAGCCAAGAGTCAATATCCATCTCACATAATCCATACCTCACGCTCAGTGGTTTGATGGTGTTAGGCCACCCACACATGGTGAGACCATCCAAACAAGACCACAATGACCTATCTATTGTTGAATAAGGTGGTTAGCCTCCAAGAACTAGTCATCACACATAGGTGGGTAGTGGGTCCTAGCTGTGTAATAGCCTCACATACCCCCATCCTCAAGGTTCCCTACATCTACATCCTCGAATACACTCAATCGATTATGTCTCTCCCATTCTCAACGAGGAATCACATTACAACACAAGATCGACATTTGAAAAATATAAATAGAAAACTAGTTTAGCCACCAAAGATCATAAATAATTATCAAATAAAGATTTAATTTCAGCAATAAGGCAAGAAATGCATGCAATTTCAACACTAAATCATATGTAACCTTGAGGGCTACAAGAAAATAAATTTCACAATTTGTGGCTAAACCATCACAAACAAGATAAATCAAATATCTTTGGTCCTCACAATCAAAGTAAAATTCATCAATAACCAAAAGAAAATTCACAATCTTCAAAATGGCACAATACATAACTATGTGACCAAACTAGCCACCAAGCAAGGAAGGAGGGAACAACGTTTGACTATCGCAATAGCCCCTCATGTGTGGAAGAGTGAACACACCAACCACATGGTATGAAGTGTACTCCTCAGCTACACCTTGCATTACGTCCTCACATGGCATGGACTTGCCAAGTGGCCCATGCACTACTTGGATATCTACATGGAATGTACACATTAGCCACATCCCACGTCACATCTCAACGTAGCATGGTCATACACTAGCTGGAGAAGGCACGTACTGGTCGTATGCCGCATGGAAGTGTGTTTGTGGCTTTGTGGAAGTAGGCAAGCACAAAACACACCCTGCATAGTGATACCTCATGGAAAGGGCACATGCAGGTACTCACCATAGGTAGAGGTATACATGGATAGGACATACCCATATGCCAACTGACCCAAACACTGTCAAGAGAAAACATGAGTGTCCCTCTACAAGTGTACGAGGCCCCATTACGCCCATCACACAAGTAGGCTACCATAACACAATCTCATAGTGCACCTTCATGTGTCTAAGCATGTGGAATCATCACCAACACTATGTCACAACATCAGTGTGGTGTGGTATCATATATATGGAATCATGGCAGAACACGTGCACATATGGAATAAATAGTGCATATATGAGTATAAAAATGTGGGGCTACTCGAGTCTCACCTCTCATGTGAACAAGGTCGACTCACTAATGCCAGCTCAACGTCCCTACAGATGACCAGGAAATACTAACAAACTAATGCTCTTATAGACAAAGATGTGGGGATTAGGCTAGGACATATAGATCAAGTACCCTGATCCATCATAAGGGGAAGTAGTGAGTACCTTCCTCAGGATCGGTTGAGCTGAGAACACTGTGTTGCAACATGCATACGTTGCACACTCCACCCAAGGAACTTTGTGGCTGCTACTGCCCCATCATGAACTGAGGGACTAGAGAACCAAGAGAAGAGATTCTACGAAACTAACTTTTGGTTACTCTTAATATATATATAAATTTCAACCACACATGGGTTGGCCCTCAATCAGGTAACAAACATACAAGCACAAATAATGGTATGGTTAATCCCACACCTAAAATACAACATATCCTCCATGGACGGGTACACAGTCTCACCATCCCATGGGCACACAAAGAAAGTATGGGGTATTTACAACACTCAACATGCACACTAACAGGGGATGTTCACATAACAAGGAGTACCTTTTTCCAATTTCCTCTTACAAAAATAAAACCATTATCCACCTCTAATTATCCATGAACAATACAATTTTCCAAGAAGATGTACTCCCAACATCCATATAATACATCATAGTTCTACATGGAGTAAATCAACAATGCCATGATAACTCTCACATTCACATTCACTTTTATTAAGTGGTAAATCATCTTACTACACACACATTTGTTAACCACATTTATTTCCCACACATAGTGAAATATCATTACAATGTTTACCCAAGACAAGGTATGCAATATCATCATTTCAACATTCATTTAACCTTTTGCATTTTGAATCTAGGTACAATAATTTAACATCTACATGACTTCTTAAGACTTAACAATAAATTTGGGGACTATAGGCCTCACCAAAAAGATGCACCTATTATGCAATTATCATTAACATGCAAATGGTTTCACTAATCCCTTTTTCTCTAAACTTTTACTTAATGCAAAATGATTTATTATTCAAATTCATGCATGTTCCATAATTATGAATGAAACTTGGGGACTTAGGTCCTTTACCCAAGGTTTGATCTAATAAAACAAACCTTCATGAATGCATAAACATTTTCTAATAATAGACAAGCATACCATGGATTTCAATACACCACACATTCAAAGATAGGCATCTTCATTAAACCAAAGAGAAGAGAGGGAGAGGGAGAGAAATATTTGCAATTCTGACACAGGCATGAATGCAAACATAGTCTCATCATCACCCAATTCACTTAACACAAATGCATCAATCATATGAGAGCATGAAATAATCTCTATGAACTAACAATATGATCATTCATTTTCTATTACCATATTTAATAATCTCAATGGAATATAACATGCAAAAACAAATCCAAAACCGCATAGGGTTAATCAAGCAATCATTAACACAAGGAGGTAAGGCACAAGAAGACATGCATTAGAAATTTTGCATGGTAAAGAAAAACAACAAGACTCAAGAAGAGAATATACACAAATGGAACTTCTTGGCATCCTCAAGGTCAAACAGACCTTCCCACAACATAAATAAATAGACCAAGCAAGGGTAATTTTAGGAAACACATGTCACCTACAACCCACCAATAAGCTAAGGTCCAACATGCCCACATGCAACATAGGATATAGGAAAGCAATCAATCTCAACCTTGGGAGAGTCTCAACCAAGGGAATCACTCCAATCTCGTAGGGTAAGGCAAGACCTAGGAAGCACCATTCATCCACAACACAAGCCAGGGTTGGAAAACTCAACCCTTTAAAACACCATACTAAGGAACTCAAGGAAAGAGGTCCTATGACTATCTCACTGCAGAAAGCACTTGGAACACAAACATCAAGCACACTACAACCACATAGGCCACAATCACACTCAAGAAACACTCAAGAGTCACAACCCTATACACGAAAGAGCCAAACATCAAGAAGGAGACAAATCAAAATACACTCCTCAGTAGGCTCGAGGGTCTAACTAACCCTCACACAAAATAATTCCTCAATAGGACATGCAAGGGGAGGAAAAAAAACACTTGTTTCCATCCACCACACACAACACACGAAGCAAGTATCAACCATAAGTAGGGATCCTAGTGCTGCAACATGGGATCTACCTCTAACTTTTCCTCTAACTTTTCCCTTATGGGCATCCCAAAGGAAACAAAGGACACATTAAAATAGGTCATCACAAGCATGATCTATACATCATACTAAGGCATAAAAGAAAAGAAATAAGACTATGATAACACTATAACAAGCTCATGCCACACATGCCAAACACAGCATAACATAGGAGGCTCAAGTACGCCACAACGCCCAGTGTGTGAACCTAGCTCTGATACCATATGCAACATCCTGCTATGCAACCCCGAAGGGTAAGAGCCAAATGAGGACAAGATAATATTTTTTTTTTGATAACATAAATAATATCTTACACAAAAGTAGTTTACAATACAATAAATCGACAACATTCATGGCCAAGCATGGTTGAACACAACCCAAAAGAGAGGACTAATCCACCCTCCAGAGAAAATCCAAACAGGTGCAAATAAGATAGCTCTATAATTTTTGCTCCAAAACCCCCTACTCCAGAACTTTCTACTCCAAAACCTCTTGCTCTGGAACTTCCTGCTCCGGAACTTCCTACTCTGGAACCTCTATTCCGGAACTTCGTGCTCCGTAACCTCTACTCTAGAACTTCCTATTCTGGTGCTCTGGAACCTCTGCTCTAGAACTTCTAGCTATGGAACTTCCTGCTCTAGAACCTGCTCCTCTAGAACTTTGCAGCAGAGACACAAAACAACAAACAAAAAATGTTGATGCACTAGAACATTTGTAGACTAAAACATGAAGGAAAAGTACAACCAAGATCTTTTTTTTTTGCATGAAAAATATTGAAGAAAAAACCATTATTATCATCATAATACAAGTGAGTTCGATACCAACATCGGAACTCGTAAAAGAAATATAAAACATCACATTTCTTCTCATTTAAATTATATGATTACATTTTCACTCTCAAGCCAGTAGAATATACATAAGGGAATATACATAAATAAAAAGGCATAGCCATGAATAAGAAACATCAACTGATAAAATAAGCACAAGAGATGATAGCTCCAACTAGTTCTCCAATAACCTATACATCGGTCCCAAATGGTGGCAGCAACGCCTCCATACCATGTGGACTCGAAAGAGGCCATCCCATCGTGCTAAGAGGTAGTCACAAGGCCCAAGCAGAAAATAAGGCAAGGGTAACAAATGGTCAACACTTACATCAGGCACAGAGCAAGCATGAAATACAGTACTTAAGGTCAATGGCACAACATGAAGATGCTCATACAATAACATGTCAGGTACTACTCATGACTACTGAGGTATAGGGTACTAGAGTGCAGACCGGATGGAATGTCATCATGTGTGCTCGAAGGGATGCCACCACATGGAAACAAGTACACCTCTCATATAGACAAGGAGACTCAAACATGCATGTATCAATGCCCTACAGACGGATATCCTAATGCCCTAAAAACGGATAGGCCTTCTCATTAAACCAACGAGGAATCCATAGCAAACATGAAACAATGAAAATCCACTAAAACATCATAAAATCCATTTAAAATAGCCAAACGACATTGTTGCTAAATCATTTAAATAGTTGATCACAAATGCCAACAAGTAGATTACACGCCCTTCAAACATTCACCATTAATTTAATAAAAGAAACCAATCATATAATCAATATTAAACTCATCAAATCATCCCATAAAATCACTTTCAAAACAAATAAAATCTATCAAGAGGCAATTGCACAAAACACAGTTTCAACTGCTATTCAATGCATGAGAAAGAGAGATAAAAATTCTATAAAAGATAAAATTGCCTGGATCTAAAATTAGACAAAAACCCAATTCATATTTTGACGTTTCCAAATTTTTCCACTTTTATTATTTTATTCTATGATCTGAAATAGGGTGTTGTTCAGAAAAATGCCATTTTATGCATGGCTGGGCAAAAATCATGAAAAATGAAAGTGCGGGATTAAAAATTGAATGAAGACCCATTTCATGTTTTGACGAATCTACATGGAATACAATTATATTTTACATTTTTAATAGGCGGTAAAATAGAAGCAATGAAAAATGTCATTTTACAAGTAGGCACAATTTTGGGCAAAAATGAAAGTGCCCAGAAGTAAAATCTGCCAAAGACCCAGTTGAGACCTTGGCATTTCTACAAGAAACCCACCCTTGAAATTCATTTTTATCAATAGGATAATGATCAGAAAAGAAAAACATTTTTAAACAAGTTGGGAAAAAAGAGAAATGGAATGAGAGTGCCTAGAAATCAAATTTGACAAAGACCCATTTCAAATTTATAGGAATACACCAAAATTCTGCCATAAAGCAAGACTACTGAACATCAAATTGAATCCTAAACACACATTACTCAACCCCAAGGTATTCATAGAAATAATAGAGAAATAATTTTTCCATAAAGAAATTACAAAGCTTATGTTCCCAAGCTGAATTGCATTCAATAGCACTAGAAATTAAATGGAGTCAAGAACCACAAAAGAAATACCTCAATGGCCCCCCAAAATTGGAATGAAAGAATACTCTGAAAAGAAGGCGTGGATGGGTTCCAAAATATGATAGGAGGAAGGAAATCACATGTTGAAACCAACTAACAGATGCCCACAAATTTCTTCTCCACAATTCTTCCAAACTCTACTGCCCCAATTTCATGGGGTTTTCCCTTCTCCATTCAAAGATATAAAATTACTCCTCCTCCCAAAAGAATAACTATAACACCCCTTCATTTGGGCTCTTTGATCGGTAGTGTTTTCTTTGTAATGGTTGTGTTTGATTATGCTTTGACTTTGGAACTTGGTTGCTTTTGACCGCTATCTGTTAAACGATGTGAATGATATATTTTGATGTGATGATTATTTTACTCTGATGTTACCTTGATGGCATGTTTTGGATTAATTTAGCAAATAATTTATTTAATGATGTTTTATGCTTGTGATCATATCATTGATGTTAGAATCGTTAGTTAGTAATTGTGTACTGGTGAAGGGGACGTGATTGTATCACTCGCTTACGAGTGCCCTACAATTTTGAGATTTCCTCTTCATAGTTTGATTGATCATATTATGTATATATGCACGTTCGACATGCTCTTTGTTGCAGTTTGGCAGGTACATGACATCGACTCCACCTAGTTTCCAGGTTTGAGTGTGTCCATTGACCAATGGAAATTAATTGGGAGATAGTAGCTAGGTTTTCTGTGTCAAGTCGTTACCCTAGTCACCGTGTGTCATCGGGTTGTAGTCGGGTTTGGTTGTTTCATGTTGCCCTGATCACCTTGGTCTTTAATTAAATTTAAGTTAAATGGCTTAGGTTGCTTAACTGTTGATTAAATTTATTTGGTTGTAATGCTAGGAATGTTATTTAATTTATTAATTAATTTAATTTAATTAATAAAATAATATAATCTTGGATTAGATTTATTTTATTGATTAATTAAATTAATTGTGTGGAATTGATTAAGTTATTCCTTGAATTAAAAGTGTTAAAAGATTTAAATTAGTTTGTGTGAAAGGAAGGTTTTAAAATATATTGAATTCTATTTAGAAATTGGAATTTTGTTTTGAGTTATTTAAAATTCAAAATATCTTCAAAATGCAATAACTTTGGGCGGAAAAGTTATTTTTAGGGGAGTTGACTAAATTTGAAAAACATAATTTTTGGAGAAAAAATGTGAGGGAAAAGAAAACCCTCTTTTTGAAGGAAAATTGATTTGTTCATTATGGGAGCAATTGGGCATGAAATTGCATGGGATCAACTGCATTTGGATAGGAATGGGGAAAGGAAGTGATGGCTGCGATCTTACGTGCTCTCGTTGCTTGTGTGCAAACATCCTCTCATTTGAATTTCTTGCTTGGGAATGGAGGTATTTTATCATTTCTTCATATTTACTTGATCTTAAATGGTTTGAATGATTCTAATTGTATTGGTAGTATGTTGGAATCCTTTCATGTATTTTATTTGAATCAAGTTGATAGTGTAGAATTTATTTTGAGAAATTTTTGAGAATTTTTCCAAATACATAGTTACCATGCCCAATTTTTAATTAGAGGCTCAAATTGGTGTTTTTATGTTAAAAGTGTGTTGTTGGGCACTTTTGAATCAAAAGGGTATTCTTACATTATTTTATTTTTGAATATTAAATTTTAAGCTTTTTCTTACTTCATCAATTGTGGAACCTGGATATTTGTGAAAATTGGTTTAAAATTGATTGGTGTTTTTTTTGTTTAAAGTGTGTTGTTGGGCACTTTTGAATCAAAAGGGTATTCTTACATTATTTAATTTTTGAATTTTAAATTTTAAGCTTTTTCATACGTCATCAATGGTGGAACCTGGATAATTGTGAAAATTGGACTTTGTTTAAAAGTGGATTTTTGAGAATAATATTTCATATTATAATAGGGAATGATAGAAAATGCATATGAATTCTTTGAATGGGATCATTTTAGATCTGTTTGCTTGTTCAAATTTTTGATTTGTTATTATAGTGGGTAGGACGTTATTTAAAGATCTTATATTCTACTACCTTAAATGGTGAATAGGGAATGATGGTTTTTTTTATATTGCAAAGAATAGTTAAGGTTCATGAAACTTATATTGTTTAGAACGTATTTGTATCATTAATAGATTAAGTATATGATGAATATATGTACTTTGGTTTCCGTTTTATGAGAAAAGATTGTTTGCCGAAATACATCTTTAATTATTTAAAGAACGTGTGTATATGATTGTTGATTTAAGTGATTTCTTGTTGGTATTGTATGGGAACTATTGTTATGTTTGTGAGTGTGCTTTGATTGTGCTGGGTTTTGTTCCTTGAGGCTAGGGACTCTTTGATTGTGTTGTTAATTCGTATTGGGCTTGTTGATCATGTAAGTCTTCCAGTTGTGTTTTCTTGAGATGATGTTATGTCTCTTGTATTTTGTTATGGTCTCTCTTGGGTAGTGCATGCGATATGCTTCAAAAGAAACCTAGTTACTATGAACGGATTGTGTGACCTTATGGTTTAAGGTTGAGTCTTGTTATCAGTTCTTTATGTGGGTTGTCATTATGTTAGTCAACCTTGTGTTAGCCTTGGGTAGTGCACGCTTTGGTTTTAGTTTTGGACATCTGTAGTGATGTGTTACCTGTTGAGGTGTATTGATTATTTGTGATAAGTGTTAGTGCATTGTCTACCCTTGGCATGTGGTTGAGTTATGTGTTGTCGATAGGGGAGTGGCTTTCAAACGAGCGCCGGGCCCAAAGTGGTTCCAGGATAACTTGTGTGAGAGTCAGTTAATTAAGTGAAAATTAATTAACTTACTAGGGAGAGAGTAGCTTTGAATATTAATAAGATAATTTAGCCTCGCTCATTGGATCAAGGGCTTGTACGAGACTTGAGATGAGTCGGGAAGGCCTGGAATGGCAAGATCGTTATCTTGTCTTCTCGAAAGATAACTGATTCCGCTCTAGTGTGCATATGGCGCCAGGTTCGTGAGAGGTTAACAGGATATCCCTAGAGGGGGGCCGGGACCTAGGAAGAACACCATTGGATAACCATTGCAGCCTTTGCGATGACACTCCTCCTATGATAGTAGTCGGTATAGTGTTGTACCATTGGTTTATTTTGTACAGTGATTGTACTCGATTTTGTACTCTGGAAGCATTGTAACCATGATGTTAAGTGATGTGGAATATGTTTGTGTTTGCAGTTCAGTTTTTGTGTTAGCCTGTGTCTAGTGGTAGGTGCTCTTGTCTAGGAAATCCTTGTTACTATCTCCTAGCACAGAGGGAGTGGGGTCTTTGGGTTCCGTGTGGTCGGGTGGCATGCATTCTTTTTCGTTGGCTCTTCTTCTTGTTTGTGTGGTCGTGATTTCTAGTGGGAGAGCTCGTGTGAATCAGTTTCTTCTCATGTCTTGTTCTCTCAGGTTCTTATTGTATTTTATTACCCCTCATTTGTTATCAAGGTGGAATTTGTAAATTGTAATCTTGATTATTGAATTTATCTCATTTGGGGAATGAGTGTTGTAATCTTATTGTTTAAATGTTGTTAATTGGAATCTTGAGGTATTTATTTTCCTTGTTGTAATTTATCTTGTATGGGATGTATGTAATCTTAATTTTCTAAGTGATTAATGTTTTGGTTTCAGTTGGTGTTATTGTTGTTTGAGTTTTTAAGTAATCTTTGTCTCATGGCCTTAGAGGTTGTTGGCAATATGTATTCATCTTCATGTAATTTGTACTTAAACAAAAAAAAAATTGGTACGTTGAAGTAGTGAATTGCAACTTCCTCTAGGGTTGCGTGGCGGTGCATTACAATAACTCCCCCAAAGAAAAACCTAATTCCCTTTATAAACTCTCCCTCAATAAAAAAGAATTAAATTATTTAATAAGACAATCTTTCCAATCTCCCAAATCCAAAATCAACATATATATGTGTGTGTGTGTGTGTGTGTGTGTGTATAATTATAATTTAAATCCACACACTAAAATACATAAAGCCCCCAAATAAATTTAAATAAGACTATAAGAGCTTACAAAAAGGATTAATAAAATCCTTTAAAATTTCCAAATGAAATATATCATTCTCTTGAATGATAAAAAAAAAAGTCATTTAAAATAACATATTTTAAAATCTCATTAATAAAACCATTTGAAATCTCAAATCAATTAAACACAATAAAGTACCATATATGAAACCATCAAAATATTCCAATGAAAACACATCATAGCACTGAGAAACTAAAATCTATAGCCACATAACAGATTCACGAAAACCATAACAAAATATCTCAACAAGACATACTGGAAAACCACATACAACTAAAAGGTGTGCAGGAACATACAGCTGAAATGTACTCTAGACGTTACCATTAGGTAACCAAATGGTAAGAAATCAACAAGGAAACCACTACCCTAATAGGGTATAGTGGGCTAGGGTAGGGGAAATTTTTCATATGACTACCTCTAGTAACTACCATCAGGGAATATGAGTACACTCAAGCCTGTGGATCCATGCGGACTTGATACACAGTACCTACATCACTTTGAATTACACGTTAAAGTACATGTGCATATACATATAGTCCATTGCAATATCAATCATTAGAAAGTGATTCATGATATCCTAAGCCTCTCAAATATGAGTGTTACAACATCATCCCTTTCTTATCCATAATTGTACATAAGCAATGATAACAATATATAAACATATAAGCATGTAATCCAGAATAATGACTAATCATGATAACCTTTTTTTTTCCTTCATCATCAATGTCTAATCTTATTATAACAACATTTAACAGTTAGAATATCAAATCAAAATCAAAATACTATCTTACCTAGGCTGAAGTTAGAGAGGTGTTACAATTTCTAAAATATTATAAAAAATAATTATCATTTTATTGTTGTTAGGGTGGTCAGACAGACACCTACTTCTTAGTTTTTCCTTGAAATTTAAATACTACTGCATTGAAATTTCAAATTTTCACGACAAGAATAAAACAGAGAAACCCTCAGACCACCCATGCACCATGTGGAACATTCCAGAAAAATATTCAGGTTTTGAGTGCATGGTTTTCAGTTTCCCCCCCCTCCGAAGATTCCTTTTTTTCTCCTCCTGAGAAGGAAAAAAACCCCTATCCGCATTAACATGCAACAAGTATAATTGGTAACCAACTCCAAGCATTCCTCAATTCCCGTATGCAACCAATTATAATCGGTATAAAATTAAATTCCTTCCCCCATGCAAGGCAACCACAACAAAAATTAAGGAGAAGACTCTCACTCAAATTCGACATGCTATAACTCTTTTTTTTTTTTTTTAGATCTTATTTTAAACTACCAAAATCCAAGACAACTAGTCCTAAAATAGACTCGACTGCTTTTGTTCCCTCTATTTCCAAGAATCTTCTCCATTTTTTAATTTTCATTGATTTAACTACTATTTTAGTTTTGACTCAAACTCAACTTGCACTCTGTATGTTTTAATTTATTTTCTTTACTTTAATCTTATAATTCTTAATTCATTTTTTAAAATAATTCTCACATACTTGATCTACTAATTTAATTTCTCCTATTGAATTATCATATCATTTATGATTTTATTCTTTAATTTAATTATACCTTTATTTCATAGAAGAGCTTATCACGAAGCCTTTTAAATCCATTGATTCCTAGTTAACAAAGCAATCAACAAGGGCACTAATCAATCACATTATTCATAGCATACTATCAAACAATTATCTCTAAAGGAGAGACCAAATCACATATGGCTTCATGGTCAAGACGAAGTGCAGAGGGGGTATTACATTCTCCCCCCCTTAGACCCAACTTACTCCTGGAAGTTGAATAGTTAAATGAAGCATTCACAATTATAAGAGTCATCAAAATTCAAGTAACCAAATATAAAAATGACCAACAACATATCATCACAAGTTAAACAATATAATCACGAAATCAACATGACCACCATCAAATAGCAGAAGATCAACCAACACAACTGACAAAACATAAAAAACCATACTGACTAGGTTACACAGAGGGGGTACATATTCTCATCGAGGATGATGGCAAAGTTGGGAAACCTTCTTGTCAACTCTATTTTTCCACATTATTCCCATTGGGTTTCATGAGGCTCACCCAGTCCTACCAGAGCAGGTGGAATCGAGGCTTACTACCTGCAATCCTGCATAAAAGCAAACATTGTGTACACCATATATATATCAAATCAACCTAGTGTAGAGGGAATTGTCATGTTGTATGCCTCTCATGAATGAGTGATACGACATTGTCCTTCTAACACTCTACAATTAGTGATACATCATAAACAATCATCAATAACAATTACTAATCAGATGCAACCATCATCAAGATTCGAAGCCGGCTACCTGAAAATCATAAACTAAGATGGAAACATAACACATTAGCACCAATTATTCATGCTAATTCATTTCCAAGATACACATTTCTAGTTAAACTTCATCATTTAAACATCATGTACTACATTTTATTCATTACTCAATGCAAAATCTCACAATATATGTGTCTCAAGATCATAATTTATGGCCTTTTCAGAAACAGAAACATAATTATCACTTCAAAACACACATAATTTTAGATTTAACACACATACACCGCATACACACTCAAATTCACTTCACACCAGAGACACCACAAGACAACTCAAGGGTAACACAAGAGTCCCAAAATGCATTTCCGGTAGGAAGGATATCAGTGCATTGCGCACTACACTGAGGGTCCTATCTTTTCCACCAGTTCTTTGTACTTTTGGTCCTACATCACCCAGAGACAAACTAGAGAAACCAAGTACAGACTACACACACAGACTGACACACCCTTACGGGTACGAGCAGCTAGGTCAACACAATGGGCTCATAGTGCCCCAGTGTACGAACCTAGGCTCTGATACCAACTGTAATGCCCTGCCAAGAAACCTCAAAGGATATTAACATATCTAACATTTATGGCACCAATTTTTTTTAAAAAGTATTAACATACATAATAATAATCATATATCACATGAAATGAAACTAAGTATGAACTACTTATAACAAATCCCTCGGGTTTACATGACTGCATTACTTTTCACAACAACATCATTACATCACATGGAAGGTAAGTATACACCAATAACCATAAGATAACATGGACATGGACAATATATTAATCAAGGATTACAATATTACAATGCCACTTCCCAACATGAATGGGGAAGGTACAATAAAATGGAATGATACATTTGAAATGAAGAAGTACAAAGCTGCAATACTGGATCCACTCTGGTACAACACAGGAGTCACTGTAAGGTACAATTTCACACTTCTCGATCGATGATTGGGGACCCAATGGGGTGCATAGCATGTTCCACCCAACCACGTGGACCCGAAGGCCCACCCCCCGTGCTAACAAGAATGAACCCCAACTAAACCATCATACAAAACAAGGATACAAGACTTCACAACAAGATCCACAATAAAATAAGACAATCTCCAGCACAAGATACAACCAACACAAGATGTGCCCGACATAAGGAATATAATACAGGCATCGGCGTACGTATGCCAGCGTGGCTTGGAATGGCATGGGGGGAGCAAAGGCATGGACATTTGTGGCTAAAAGGAAGAGTATCATCGCAATGTTGCATGGGTTACCCTGGCGTTTCTTCCTAGGTTCCAGCCCCTAACTTGGGTTACCCTGGTGACCTCTTATGAAACCTGGCCCCACATGCAATCAATGTAAGCCGTTATCTTTCATAAGGACAAGATAATGTTTTTTTCCTTCGGTTGGCTTCTCGGCTCTGTCTCAGGCCCAGCCTGGCGCGGGCTGTGAGTGAGGCATTCACTATTATCTTGTTATTGTGGCAGTTCTGTCAAACCCTAATTAAATATTAATGTTTAACTGATTATCCCAAGCACCCAATTCGTTACACAGGACCCTCTGCCAGGTCGGCCCCATTAGAAAGCCGCCGCCCGCGGGCGGCAGGTTCAAAGGGCACTGCAGGGTGGCTGGCTGCATTATATAATACAAGATCGTTTGCCATTTATGAGCGCCACCATCTACAAAGTACTCATAGCGAAACTGATACCAGTGCAAGGCTAAATACTAATCTTCGAATAAATCATACGAGTAATAGTTCACAAAGAACCAAAAGTGAAGGCCAATAATAAAGAAACACATTTCTTTTCCTTTCTTTGAAAGACTGATAAATCACTAAAACAAGGGTATCCCAACAAGGTGGCAACAAAACTTGATCTCAAAATCAATATCAAACTCTAAGCCAAAAACAACCTCCATAAATAAATTCATCATAGACTCCAAAATTACACACAAAATTCACCATAGGGAAACAATCTGACATTACAACCTTAAAGCTTACTTTTAAAGACAACTCACATTAACTATCCAATCAAGAACAACTTCTACAAATGATCATCTCTACCACTAGAACAATAAAAAATTTTACTCTCAGTTCGCAAACATCATGTAATACCTGAGGTAACATTCAATTCAACAATACAACCAGCCACAAGAAAGAAAGATTTATTTACCCATCAAGAAATCTTGGAAAAAGGTTCGGATTTCAACAGTCCTATCTTGGATGGTTCAAAAATGGTGATGAAGCTATTCAAACACTCAATGATAAAGAAATCTTATTTTCTTTTTTAATTAGTACGAGAAAATCAAGACTCATGTTCAATTATCTAAGAATGCCATGACTCAGTTAAATTGGTCAAATTTCAAAGTCAAGATAAGAAAAGCACTTGACTCAGTCGTGGCTTTTCATTGGAAAGAAGAGGAGGCACTATATGAATTCAAAGGTGTGACAAGGTCAACATAGATAATCAAGTTGGATGCTTATCAAAGGCTGATTAAAATCCACAATACAAGCATTGGTTGCCAAATATAATGCATGGAATTACTAGTAAACTGTGAATCTCAACAGAGCAGCATTTAAGGCAGATTTATATCAAAGGAGGTGGAAAAGTTAACTGGACAATTCAAAGGAAAACTTATTTAGTTCATGCCAGTGGGCTTGAATCAAATTAAGACTCAAAACTCTGATTTCATTGCTGAAATATATGCGTCCATGGGTGGTGAATGGCAAACCAACCAGATCGATCTGTGGCCAGTCGTACGAAGTACAATGGTACTTAGAAGATTTGTTAGAATATAGAGTGACGTGACGCCCTTGGTAAAATAAGATTCATCACCAAGATTAATACAAGAAATTTATTATAGAAGATATGAAGCTATTATCTATTATTTAAAAGGTCGATATTCTTGCGGAACTATTGGTGATGCTAAATGGAGCAAAGAAACATTTGAAGATCGAGCTTTGCTTACATGGTACACCAAATTGAATGAGTGTAAGGAATCAAATATCTAACAATGGATGCCGTGGACAGTTCGCTAAATTATATGTAATTTGCTTGGGTCTTTCCTTGCAAGCTTATTATCTGATTATACTATATGCCTCGATTATATGGGCTCCTCTTCCGGGGCGATCCCTCTCCTGTGGCCTGAAGATGTCAAGCTCTCTGATAAGGACAGGGTTCAATAGAATGTTCTGGTGAAGTAAATAGATGATCTGATTTGGAGACTCCTTTACGTGTGTATTGCTGAGCATGCAAATAAAAAAGAGAAAGAAAGAAGATATGCAAGTCCTTTCGTAAATATCCCTCCTAACCGGGAAATGCCCCACGCTTTCACAGTGTCAAATACATGTTAGGCATAGAAATGGGAGTTGTAGCATACATTACTGAATGCCACCATACTGATAAATGATATACCAAACACAATTTAACCACACAACACGTAACATTACACAGGGAGAAATTGTATGATAAGCATCCAATAAAGAACAAAGCTTATAAAGAGTTTGCAATCTACAGAAGGGTAGGGGAGACATAGATATTTTTTTTCCAAAATATCCAGGCATTGAAAATAAGTTGTTTCTAAGATTAGACAGAGATTTTCCCACGGGTGACTTAGTTCTCAAAAACTCATGATCTACCCTTACTAAAGACACCACCTGTTATGGGATTAAGGGTGGAGATTTGCGCGTATACACTACAAGTACACAAGATCTTGATATATGGCATACCGTTGCACACCCAATGTAAGTTTTACTAATATGAGCATCCTAGATTAGATAATGATGTACAAATTGAGCATCTTAGATCAGATAATGATGTATAAATTGAGCATCTTAGATTAGATAATGATGTACAAATAAGTGGAGATTGACAAATCATATCAACATACGCATAAGAAAATTTTATATGCACTGATTCCTATAATGGTTCAGAGAAATAAGGTATAATGTCGTTCTTGTTTAATGGCGTTCACTATACATTTATAATAGATTCACAGTTAAGTGTAGGTTACAATTCTGATATAGGGAAAAATATGCATGCTAGGCTCGATTTATTAGAATTAAAACCCCAATATAGCATGTTCAGGCTGCATGGGCTGTCGGTTGGTTGGAAAGTGAATTTTGCATGCACGGGGATCTGGTGTTTGGCCTTGTCGGAGATCTTTGATTTGTCTCTTTTGTTTTGAGACCTAAGCCCGATTCCCAAGCTGAGTCAACAAGCTTATTGGCCTGCTAGCATTCCTCCATCGCTAGAGAAAAGAAGAGATTCCTTTCTTGAATTCCTTAGACGTGCTAGATATTAAAATCTTGGAAGCTACATGGTGAAGTTTTCTTTTGGACCTCCCTTTTCCCATTTCATTTTCTACTCTCCCCTTCGTCGGATCCTCTTCTCTTCTTTCTAGCTCTTCCCGAATCCTTTCACAACGCTACAGGTTGAAGTATTCGAATGGTGTGTGTGGGAGGACGAGAAGAATAAAATGGAGAAACCCTCAGACCACCCATGCACCATGGGGAACATTCCAGAAAAATAATCAGGTTTTGAGTGTGTGGTTTTTAGTTGCCCCCCCCTCCGAAGATTCCATTTTTTCTCCTCCTGAGAAGGAAAAAAAACCCCTATCCGCATTAACATGCAACAATTATAATTGATAACCAACTCTAGGCATTCCTCAATTCCCATATGCAACCAATTATAATCAGTATAAAATTAAATTCCTTCCCCATGGCAGGGCGGCGCGGCCATGAGGTGGGAGGCTCTCACTCAAATTCGACATGCTATACCTCTTTTTTTTTTTTTTTAGATCTTATTTTAAACTACCAAAATCCAAGACAACTAGTCCTAAAATAGACTCGACTGCTTTTGTTCCCTCCATTTCTGAGAATCTTCTCCATTTTTTAATTTTCATTGATTTAACTACTATTTTAGTTTTGACTCAAACTCAACTTGCACTCCGTATGTTTTAATTTATTTTCTTTACTTTAATCTTATAATTCTTAATTCATTTTTAAAAATAATTCTCACATACTTGATCTACTAATTTAATTTCTCCTATTGAATTATCATATCATTTATGATTTTATTCTTTAATTTAATTATACCTTTATTTCATATAAGAGCTTATCACGAAGCCTTTTAAATCCACTGATTCCTAGTTAACAAAGCAATCAACAAGGGCACTAATAAATCACATTATTCACAACATACTATCAAACAATTATCTCTAAAGGAGAGACCAAATCACATACGGCTTCATGGTCAAGACAGAGTGCAAAGGGGGTATTACAAGGAGGGTAGAAGGTGAGTGGAAAGTGTCTGTTGGCACAAGAAAAAATGCATCTTCCCATTAACATACAGGGTTGGAGGGGGAAGTAAATGCTATATTGAATCTTTCCATGTGGTAAAGCACACATTCATTAAGCCGTATTGTCAAAAGATCCAGTGTGGTGTGGGTGAATTGGATTTGCCGATGTCGGGAACATTGTAGCTTGTGAGAACTTCTATGGTTTTTTTTGTTTTGAGGCAACATGGACCTTGGTAATTATGTGGGTTGGCAATGGTGCACCTAGTTGACTCAATAGAGGGGAACTGAATTCTTGTGTATGATATTTAGTAACAAATAAGTGTTACTGTGATACTTTTCATACAATTCCTCTATTAGAGCTCTATTAGAGCTGAATATATATATATATATATATATATATATATATATATATATATATATAAAGAAGTGGAAACTGCATAGTTCCTCAAAATAGTGAGCATGCTAAAAAAATTCTATCTTCCAATACATATATTCATTTTCTTAAAGAGCTCTTATGGCTCCAATAAAATTTTTAGGAAAAGAGAATTCCCCATAAAGAACTGTAGAAAATGGAATTTTGCATATGAAATGCACAAAATTTTGTTTAAAGGAAGACAGGAAAGAAACATCAAAGGTTTTGTTTGAAAGCATACAATGTATAGGAATAACTGTACAGACATACCTGATTTTGGTATGTTTTGGAATGTATGTAACCATGTAGAAAGAAAAGGGGCAAGCGTACAAATTTGCTTTTCACTGAAAGATCTCTTGCCCTACAACAAGGGAATTGTTAAACCCATAAGCTAGTAAATAATAAATTTAGGAAAAAAAAATTATGACAATATATATTTGTGGTTAGGTGTGTATGAAACAACCAAAAAGAAAGAGGAAAAACAACACACAACAATAATACATCTACAACGTAGTGAAGATTGCAGAAAACAACACTTGTTGAACATCCAATCGATGAAGCAGTGGAAGTGGATGGGAGATTTTGACCATTCTGCACCCACCGAGCAATGCAACCAAAGGAAAAAATAGAATATACAAAAGACTATATATGTGTGAAAGGAATACAAACAAAAAATTCTATACATCAACATTATACACATAGATATACACATACATATACATATACATATACATATACATACATATACATATACATACACATACACATATATATACATATGTACATACATGTACATATACATATAAATATACATATACATATACATATGGGTATGTGTAGGATCATCATGGAAAAAATAAGCCCTTAAGTGGCAAAAAATTCAAAAATATCATAGTTAGGCAACTTGATTACAAAAAATTAATAAGCATTCATATTATTTCAAAAATATGCGGGCCATTGAATCAGGAGAAAATTGAATCTAGTTTCTAAACTACTTAGGTTTGTTTAAAAAATCTATTTGTGAAAATTTGAAATTCCCAATGCAAGAGTACTTTAAATTTCAAGGAAAAAAATAGCGTTTATTCAATTCACCCTAACCACAATAAAATGATAATATTTTAAAAAATATTTTAGATATAAGTAGAGGACTCATGTCCCATATGATGCATATATTTTGCAATTTTCCAAGTAATACTCACTATGAATTTTACTACAACTTTTAAAAATATAAACTCAAAGTGTTTGACCACTTAACTTATTTCAAACTTTGATGAAATTCAATTTTTCTTTAATCCCATTGTATGTGAAACATAGAATGAACAAGTTTTGGATTCAAAATGTGATATTGGTTTGAAAGGGATGGTTTCAATTATCTTAATTGGACTTAGGTCACAATCAAATGAAAATGAATACCACCATGAAAGAAAAGGAATGGAAATGGAATGGAAAGTTAGCTCACTTCAGCCATATACCCACTAAATTCAAGCAATTTGGCCCATCATGATCCTACACATACCCATATACCTACAAACATACTTCTTTCCCTTTGTTTATCGCTTGTCTTCTTGACAACTTTTACTGATAGCCTAGACCTTACCTCTTAAATAGATGATCTCCCTAAATGTTCCTCATTGGTGAATAAGCTTTGCAAAGAAATCATAAATTTACAATTGTGAAGGTAGCTGTTATATAGTAAATGTCTTTATAATAGCTTGAATATTGAATTGGGAAGCAAATTGTTATATAGATTGGTCTAGGCATGACATAAGTTTAATATCTTGTCCTAATTTTGATGGTCTATTAGACCAGAAGTGCCACACACACACACACACACACACACACACACACACACACACACACACACACACACACACAATACCATATTATTAAATTTGTATGTGAATGCAAATGAAGAACTATGAGTCATTAGCTTTAAAAGAAAAATTTAAATCAAATACAATGCCATTAAATTGATAATAAATATAATTCCTCATTTTAGTATAATGAAAAACTTATAAATTTCATGCAGATTTTGGGGAGATAAAAGACCAAATGATTAGCCATAAAGAAAATATTTTATTATATATAAAGAGACATGGAAGAAACAGGAGAAATGGAAATATATGGAATGAATGGATGGAATGGACCAGGGAAGACATAACCATCTGGAAGGAATGGAGGAAGAAGGAAGAAAATATATAATGGAATGGAAGGAATAAATGAAATGGGCATGAAAGAAATAGTTTACACTCTACTTCGAAATCAACTTTCGTTGCTTTGGCGATCGTTGTTTTCAAGCGTTCCCCTTAATTATATATTTATGTTCTAATCAAAGTAGTGAAGATATATGCTTTACAAACATGGTCTTTAATAAGAGAAATAGGATCTATTGTAGAGTCAGAGCTATCTTGCAATGCATAGAGGTCTTTTGTTGGCATCTACAACAAAGTAGTGGTAGCTTCATCAAAAGCAACACACTAAAGGTTGCCTGAATTGGCTTGCAACTTTAACTGCAGATATCGATAGTTGCATTCCTCAATTTCCATCTGGAAATGATCACAAAACCAAACATTAGCACAAGGGTGTGTACATTTCCTTTTGCATTCTTTACCATTAACCAACAAGGGGCAAGCAAGGTAACAAAAAGACTTAGTTTTTGCAATTTGAATGGTTGCTTTGAAAATGGCTTCAAAAAATTCTCTCAAATGAAGGAAGTTGGTTAAGATAAATTCAATTGTAACTCTCTAATTTGAAGGATGCAACCTTCGAGGTGCAGAAGAAGTTGAATTTGGTTGGTCTACTTTAATTGGAGCCTTTGATCTAAGAGTATTTTCCTTAGGAATAGAAGGGTTAATTTCAAGGACTGTTCATGTTGATGTGTTCATAACTTTTCCATTAAAGTATCCTACATGACCACTATGGATAACAAAAAAAATTATTTTACTAGAAACATACATCTGGTGCAAGGTATCACCTTTTTCTTGCTAGCCTATGCCCCATAGATTAACATCAATGAGAGAAGCAGAGACATCATATAGTTTAATGGTTTGTCAGATTGTTTCAGATCCGTTTCTCCTACAAACAATTGAAATGTACCCAACATTCACTACAATGCCAATAATATCAACAAAGTTCTTATCACTATAGTTGCTTATTTCACTAACTAGCACGAAAGCAGATTTTTTCTGGAGGATAGGAATCTCATCTTCAAATCATTTTATTGTTGATTTTTCATCCAAAACAATCTCAAGATTACTATTTAATTTATTGAATATTTTATTGGCTTCCTTAACCAATCCCCTTGATATTAAATAAGTAAACCCCACCTCAACTTGGCAATAATGCAATTGAACAATATCATCAAAACAAGAAATATGTATTTTTGTCCACTCCACATCTATAATGACAAAACTAAATAGTTTCCCTTCACCTCTTTGTTTCTAAAAATGATGCATCTACCTAATATGTGTCACACACCCTTTCACTATCCAAACATTTTGATAAATGTTCAAAGCTTTAATAGGGCTCACCTTGGGAGGGTTTTTTTTTTAAGGGGACACCTGTAGACCAAATTTAGGGGCCCATTTAGAAGGGGAAGGTGAGTCGGGTGACAACATTTGATCTTCTTGTTGCTTGAACAAATACCTAGGGGCCCCAATAATTTGATAGTCAAGCATAATTACAAGTAACTTGGATGTGATTAAGGCCCTGGAAAAGAAGCAACACAATGTATTGGACAAATTATATGAGGCAGAAACAAAAAGGAGAGAATTATTTAGCATAGACAACAAACAATGGAACCCACCTTGAATCTTGGATATTCCTATAGATGTAATATTTTAAACATACAAGGCACCCTATTTTCAAGGCACATGTAAAAAACATATGGAATTTGGAAGGAAGAGTTCCTATTTGCAAATGGTGGCCATCAGACAAGACAATCTTGTATCATTCAACCTGCCCTTCATGACTGCCAAATTTTTTGAAGGAAAATAGTTGAAGGACTAGAGAGGGAACAACATCACTGAAATTGATAGAACAAATTGCAAATGGAGTCAAATTCAAATCTTTCTTTGCAACCTACAAACACAAGTGCAATCAAGAAAATGCAAATCATGACACCAAATCGATAAAACAAGTAAGGAAAATGGAGGCTGCAAAGAGATACATTATATGTGCTCAAAAATATCAATGCATGTTTACTTTCATATCTATATCATCTAAAAGATCAGTGCATCTCTACTTTCATATCTATATTCTCTAATAGGGGCAGCTATATATTTACACATCTAAATGCCAATCAAGCAACAACAACAAGAAAGGTAGGAAACAATAAGAGCAAGCTTGTAGTAGGTACTATGAAAGAGGAAGGAAAACTTATGGAATCAAAGTCTGTAGGTTGGTGGATGGCATCCTTAGAGCTAGACTCCACAACATCAAGTGTACAAGTTGACAACAAATCAATCACCAAATCAATTTTTTGGGGCTCTGGAGACACATCCACAAACCTTGACTCTGCAGAGGTAGTTGTAGAATCCTTTCAAGGCAAGGAATCTTCCAACCATAGTTGACTCATTGAAAACTATATACCATCCAACATTCAATACCAACTTGTGGAGAACTTATAATGCATACAATCTTCTTCCTATATTTGTATAAACCCCTATATGCAAGAATTTGTATACATTGCTACTTGCTCGCTCATATTTCTTAATAGAAACAATGGAATATAGAACAAGAATAGAAATCCTTAAATACATATATGGGTTCAATTTTTCCTCTATTTAGACATTTTGGAAAACACAATTAAGTAGATATATATATCCATATGCACACATGTATGTATTTATCTATATATACAAAAATATATCTGAATGATAACATTTTCTATCCAAAAAAATTAAGCATGTTAAAGATTACAAAAAAATCCCTGTTACAAGAACAATAAAATACTCTGCCACAGGCAGCTTGAAATAGATGAGTGGAAAACAATATCATGAAAGTTATTTATAGTTGAACATATGAGGGCAGAAGAATATCATGAAACATGTTAATAGAACACAACCATTCTATGTAATATTTGCATTGTAAATTCTAGTTCCATAACTTTTTGTGGAATACTTATTCACCAATGAGCAACATTGACAAATATCTTTCGTTGAAGAGACAAGCCCCACATTCTCATTATCAACTATAGGAAACTCTTCTATATTTGAAGAATTTTACAATAGTCTGTTATCAAACCAACACCACAATGGCTATTTCAACAAACCAACCCAACCAATATATTTTCCCACAAATTTTGTAGTATACTTTCCCATATAAATATATGTATACAGACATATATATATATATATACATTCATACATATACATGTATACATACATATATACATATTATAGAGAAAAACACAAATTCTAACAAGACTATTAGGGAAACAGTGAAGAACCACACAAGTTAAAATAGGAGGGATTGTATATATATGGATATGTAGAGGGTTTCTTATCTATTTGAAGCTTCCAATGGGATTTTCATCAGTGAAACCATCAAGAGGATTTTTTCTACAATAGTTGTTCAACAATTTCTGTGTTGCTCTATAATATTTAACTCCATCCTATGAATACCACATTTTTTGCATAATGTGCAAGAAAGCACATGATTAAGTTGCATTGTTGAAAGAGCCATTGTCATTGCAATCTACTATTAAACAAGCAGGGACCACACATACGAGGCAATGCTCTGCTATGAAACCAACACAACAATGCCACTTTCAACAATACAACCTAGTCAATATATTACCCTCACAAAACCTTTTCCAAATGGACAATAGAAGGTGCAAGCCACCATAATGAAGAGTTTCTTATATGCAACATAATCAAAGTATACTTTTCCACACTACTACATTCAATACTCCATCTACTTCATCGGCCCCCATCAGACTACAACAATAAAATGCATTAACCCCCACAACAACAAACACTTACCATTCACCTTTTGTGTATTAAGGTGACCACTTTCAAAAGCACCCAACCATGCAATATATGTATACATACATACACACACATAGATATATATATATATATACATATATATATATATATACATATATATATACATATATATATATACATATATACATATATATATATATATATATCTACATCGACATATACATATATGCACACATATACATATACATACACACACACACACACATATTTATATATATGTACATACATACTTACATGCACATACATATATATATATATATATATATATATATATATACATATATGCATATGTAGACACATATCTACACTCTATGCATATTTGGTTCCATACACATTTTACACAATTAGCCCCCTCAAGTCCCTCTAATTAATTCCACTTCAAATCCTTGAAAAGAGGACACTGTAGCTTGTGAATCACCACACAATTTATTCTTCCCTTTGCCTACATTTGTAGATTTATTGAG
>VDFB02060278.1:0-29771 GCA_007258455.2 Sequoia sempervirens | reverse complement strand
ATCTTAATTCACCAAAGTTGAGGTTTTGGTGCTTTTCCTAACCTTAGTTGCAAGTCTTTCTTTGTCATTTATGTAGTCGGTGGGTCAAAAGTTTTGACAACTTTGAAACTTTAGACTTTGGTTCTAAGGTTCTAAGTTTCAGTGACTACGCGACATTATGGACCACTACCATTCGATGAATTTTCGATGGATGCCTATAGTTGCATTCTGGAAGTATATCTCTCAAGTAGTAGATTTGCAATTCTCAATCTTTTAGTTTTGAACATCCGAAGCGATTGATTGGACAACTGAAACTCATAGCTTTAATGAAATAAGATTTGTAATGATTTCATATTGTTTGGTGATTTTGACAGCTTGTTAGATTGAGGTACAATTTGCATGTAGCCAGACGTCAATCAAATTAAACATTTTAATTTTTAATTGTACATGTAATGCTTAAGATACACGAATTGACTAAGTTGGCTTTTTGGTTTGCGTGAATCAGGCTGGTAGCGGCACTAGTGGCCCATAATTTATTAAATAGGGTAGGTAATAGTTATAGTAATAATGTGACATTGTAATTTAGTTGTAATAAATAAATGGTTATAGATTTACAGTAAAGATTTATTCAAATCATTTTTTTTTCCTTTGAGAAATTAAGTATTAATTGCATGCAAAGGTGGATTAAGTAGCCATTTATCACATTCCATTTGCAAAATTTGAAGTAGTGGTAGAAAATCGGGCAAAAAGGCAAGTTGTGGGTGAGGAGTAAAATGGAAACGCCGCTTGCATTGGACACAAAGAAGCAACTGCAGGCCTTCAGAGGGGAAATAACCGATAAGTGACTGCAGGGGCTGATGAATTTGACCCATCCACTCGTTCTCTGGGCAACCAAGCAGGTGGTTGGGCCAGAATTTTTGAAGGCTTATCATAGAGCCAGAACAAATACGGAGATTCCAACAATGTTCTTAGTAGTCCTTTTGCATATGGGAGTCTCGAAAGAGAAGAAAAAAATTGACCCAAATGGTGTTCATGCACGCATTGCTGGGCGACATTGACAGGACGCTAGATAATGTGGATGAGAATAGGAAAATCCCCATGCCACAAAACTACTACATGATGCGGATGGGAGGGAGAGAGGTAATGAAGTTTCCTTTGGTCCAAACCATCGACCTAGAAGGATTTGAAAAATTGTGGGTAGAAAGGGACCGTAGCATTTTCTTTCTCCTCAAGGCAGCAAAGTTGACGACCAATCTCTCCTGTGGGTGGCAATGAGATACGCGGAGGATGAAGGTCTGGCAGAGGAAATTGTAGTGGGTGATGATGATGATTGGGACCTTGGAGATGGGGAAGAATGGCTTGCAAATGATCCCAGGGACCCGGAGGAAAAGGCCAAAAGCCCAACACTCCAGAAATGTGGAGCAGACTGCCCGGTGATTGCAAATTGCAAGGCGTACCTAAAATGCATAGAGTCAGAGGATGATGATGATGAAGAGGATGATGATGAATGATGAAGTCTGGTTGGGTATGGTTTCAACTTTTTGCTGTTAAATAGAAACAGTAACAATAATAGGGTACTAATTGAGTCAGTCCCGAGTCTTGGAGTGCATGTACTTAAATTCAGGCCAATTTTGTAATGAATTCTGTAATGCATCAAAATCAAGGTGGGTTAGCTGATCAAGGAAGGTCACTTGAAAAAAAAGGCCTTCAGGGTGGTTTTTTGAAAAAAAGATACTCATGTAATCCTTTTTTGATAATCAATACAGGGTGCTGCCCCTAGCAGTGTTTTACCTAGGAAAAAAATAATAATTGCATGCAAATTTAATAAAGTAAATGGTTGTGCTATTAATTTGACATTGTAATTCCTTTTATTAAGTCCTTTGCAATGTTAAGTTTTACTGTGCCATTAATGGTTGTGCTATTAATGTGATATTGTAATTCCTTTTATTAAGTCCTTTGCAATTGCAATGTTAAGTGTTACTATGCTTAGTGTTATTAATGGTTAAAAGTAAAAAAACTTTTAAACACATGTTTATTATTTATATCATAAATTACTCAACAGTTCGATAGAACATTTGATGTATTGTTGTAGACTCAAGGGAGCAAAGCAAGCTTAGTCACTAGGCCTTTGAGTTTTATAACCATTTGACATGTCGCATTGTCGCAGAGTTCTAAATTTTCATAACTACCTGATTCCCCAACTTGGTTCACTTTGTTGAGTAACTTAAGTTCATGCATACGTAACCTTTGAGTTACGGTTTGTGGATTTAGTCGATGGGCTAGAGGTTTCAAAAACATTGAAAATTCATACTTTGGTTTTGAGTTTCCAAGTTTCAATGACCACACAACATGATGGACTTATCTTTCCTTTCAAAGGGGAATTGGCTATGCAACCCACAAAATGGGCTTGATTTGAAAATTTGATGGAATTTATTAATTAATTAAAAATGTACGAGCTTTATTTTTAATTAATTAATAAATACCATCAAATTGTCAAATCAAGCCCATTTTTTGGGCTGCATAGACATTGCCTTTCAAAGGCACTGTCATCTGAAATATCATTGAACACTGTGTACAGAATGAACTTGAGTTGTCTTTTCAGGAATTTCCAAAAACATACAGGTTTAAAGGATATCTTTTCAAGGTATGAAATTGAATTCCGCATTTAAAGCACATCCTATCAACAATAATGACACACGTGGGTGGCATAGTTTTTCTCAGACATTTAGCCTACATTCTCATTTTACTCCACATTGATTGCATGTCTTGTCATTTTATATGGCTTGAAGGTGGTGTATTTTTTCTCAGACATTGCCTTTCAAAGGCACCGTCGTCTAACATCTCATTGAACGCTATGTACGGAATGAACTTGAGTTGTCTTTTCAGCAATTTCCAAAAGCATGCAGGTTTAAAGGCTATCTTTTCAAGGTATGAAATTGAGTGCCACATTTAAAGCACATCCTATCAACAATAACGACATACGTGGGTGGCGTAGTTTTTCTTAGACATTTAGCCTGCATTCTCGTTTTACTCCACATTGATTGCACGTCTTGTCATTTTATATGGCTTGAAGGTGGTGAGAAATTATTTGTTAAAGCCTTGGTTGTACTTCTACTTGTTGCTGTTATTTCTTTAGGAATTCAAGCATCTCATTAGGCATAGTGAGCTCATGCAGTCTGAAATTGAAAATCGCTGGCTCGATGTGAGGGATATAGAGCTAGGAATTTTTAAATTGGAAGAATTTTGGGCAATTCTGGATAGTAAAGAAAAATCTGTTGTAGATGTGAAGGTGTTCGAAAGTGGACTAGCTCAGGCTAGAGGTTTTCCAGAAGTAGTGCTGAGTGTTGACCTAATTGTTGCATGTGTGAGAAGGTACATTCCTGAAACCTAGGAAATCAAGGCCGTGGACGGAACCATTGTAGCTAAATTTTTTCATGAGATCATTTCTCAAGCATTGGGAATTCTAGAGAAGGCTCCCATAAAGGAGATGTCTATTGTAACAACTAACGAATATTTCAAGACTAATGAAACCTGGTGTAAAAATTCTATGGCCAAAGGGTGATTAAAATTAGAGAAGAAAGTTAAGTCTCAATTTCCCAATAAACTTAAGAGGACACATTTTAAAGTAGGAATTGCTGATGTTATTGCTTTACTTCATCATATCGTCGGGAATGCACAAGTTGAATTATTTGAAGACTGGATGTGTCAGTTCATTTTAGTTATTTGTGATGATAATGTGTTTATTGATTGGGCCGAGATAATTTTCTTTCACTTGCATGAGCAATTAGTTAACTTTCAGAAGACTGCTACCTTTCATCCGTGTTCTTGTTTGATATATATCATTGCTAGTCAAAGAGCTTATTGGCCAAGGTTGAAACCACAAGTACCACCAAGTCCTGGCATGCCTATGTATAAGTGTTATGCAAAATTTACTAGGCAGGTTGGGATGGGAGAATATTGTCTTGTTAGTGATGCCTTTTTAATGGAAGTTGCGAGAAAGTTGGATGGAAACCCTAAAATATGTTTTTCCCCTGAATCAAAATCTCTGGTGTTGAAGTTTGGAAGTTTTTATATCCAGTCTGTTAGTTTTTCTTATTTGAGAATTGGAGGTTACGAGAAGGCTCCACTTAAATTGCCTAAGTACCTTGAGGATTTACTAGTATTTTTGGAGGTCTACAGACAACTGGCCATAGTAAATATAAAATACATGAATATGGGAAAGCGAGGGTATACCTTCCCATTAGTTACTCATTCTTTCTCTTGCAAAAGTAATCAAATGGCTAGGAATGTTGAAAGGATTCTCAAAGAATACAATCTCCAGTACTTGTTTGTAAGAACTAATTTTGACAGCAAGGGATTTGTGAGAAAAAATTTGTATGCCTCCGGCTCGTATCAACACCAACCTTCAATCGAAGATTTCTAGGAAGATTGTGGTGATGAAAATGAAGTTTTCAGAAGGGACCATATGAGGTTAACCCTTGAGCAGATATAAATTTTCGGTATCTCTTTCCAAATTCCTGAAAATGTGTCTAAAGATTCGATGGTTCTTGATCCTGAATAAGAGAAGTTTCCTGATAAATCACATCCCAGAGTTTACTGGGATAAAGATGAAGTTTTATATATGAGTAAACGGGCCGAACTAGTACTCAAAAGGACTCAGGATTGGTTGGAGGTAAAATGGCGTAGGGTTGCTGGTTCTGTTCATGAACCAAAATCGTCCCAGAAAAATGAGCAAGGATCTATCCAAGTAGTCCCTGGAGGTACATCATCGGCGATGATAGTCATCAAGTCTTCTAGCACCAATTCAAAATCTGGGGGTGATAGTGAAAAGCCAGAGAAATCAATTAAATCAAAATCAATATGTGAACAAGACAACCCATCCACCCTTGCTCTTAAAAAGAAAAATGTCCAAACAAAACCTGTGTCAAAAGATTCAGAGAGCATCTTTAAGCATATTGTTGAAGATAGTACTTTCCCTCCCTTGTCTGAAGAATCTTCTCGTATAGAAAACATATCAATTATTCCTAGCAAGTCTAGAGAGGTTGTTCAAAGTGATAAATCCCCCAGTCTAATAGAAAAATCTCTAGTATGGTTGAGGAAAGCGGTAGAAAAGAAGAGGAAATACACTCCTTCGACATCCGCTAGGGCTGGAGTAGATACAGTGACAAAATTACTCCAATCTTCCTTAGGGCCCAAGAAAGCCTGAAAAATGTCAAGAATTCTGAGTGATGTTGTCTCTAGTAATCAAGTTTTAGAAATTGTAGAACCTTTAAAAGATGTAGATGATGATAAGATAACCACAGATGATTATAAAATCATACATGTTGACATGGGTCCCCAGACACTTGAAGGTGATGTATATCATGCTAGTTACTCAGTCAATGCTTTAGCCAAGTGGGTAAAAGAAGAAAGGAAAGAAAGGGTAAAATTGCAATCTCAAATTTTGGATTTCAAAAACTTTATCTCTTCCATTGTTTCTCCCTTTTTGTATACTAAGGCTTCTAGTTCCCAAGAAAGAGTTACTGATGAGTCTGCGATGCAGTTGATTAAGAAAAATCTAAATTATTCCAAGGCTGCTAGTGAGTGGATTGAAGAATTGTCTTAGGAAGCTATATTTTTTATTAGTAAATCAGTGATTTCCTACACTGACATTGTTGATAAAAGAAAAGGATTAATAGCAGAACTGCAACAGGTTAGAAACGATCAAACCAAGTTGTATGTAGTTTTGGAAGAAATGAAAGAGTTAATTTCCATGGATCGATTGAAGTTGGTAAATGAACAAATTGTTAGTGATCCAAAGGAATTAGATCCTTCATGGCTTGATTCACTTAAATGGAAACTAAACATATATGATGACCTGGTAAAGGAAATCATAGAAGTGTTGGAGAAGTATTTGGATATGTTAGGATAAATCAAGGGGAACTTTCATGATCTGTAGGTGAAGATAATAGATGATTTTGATGAGAAAATTTTGGACACAAAATAAATATGCTCAAATTTTAGAGAAGTCTTCAACAGAGAAGTAGCGCATCCTGCTATGATGACTAAAGAATCTTTCTCAAAGCTTGGGAGGCTAGAGCTTTATCTCAAAACTTTTAAAGCTGAAGCAGAAAGGAGATCTGACACACTGAATGAGTCTGAAGTTGTCAAAAAATGGAGAACTGGGCTTCAGATCACATTGACACCAGGCAACAGGGAGATTTTTGCAATCATTACCAGGTACAGAGAATATAACGCCAGAATGAAGATACAGGAGAATTTGTTGCGACAAGGAGAGAACGAGGAGTTGGAAGCTAATGAAGTTGAAGTGGTTGGAAATGATGCATAGTTTATTTTTAGCATTTTCATATACTTTCTTTAAAGTTGGCACTTTTAAGTTAATGACTTCTTTTAATTTTTGGTACGGTTACTTTCAAGAAACCATTACCAAAGACATTGGCTATGTTTAAATATTGGTTCAACAGATGTGATTAGGCTCTTTTGAGAAAACTTTGATTGACTCATTAGGGAAAACTCTGTTATTTTGGCTATTATCTGTTATTTTGATATAGAAGACATTGGTGGAGTTTATGCATGCATAATCTTTTAGTTATGGTGTATAGATTTGTTTTGTTTATACTAAATGTTTTCTAGTGTGATATCTATTATTGGGATGACAAATGATATAATTTTTCTATATTGTTGTGGTGTTATTATCTACGAATAAATTTTTTGCAAAGTACAGTGATATTGGTTTAGTTGTTATCTTTCTTTCAGAAGTTCTATTTCTATTTACATGAGATTGATAGATACCTTTGAAGCTTTCTGGTTAAAATCCCCATCCTTTATTTACTTTCTGGTTAAAAGCATCATTAGTTTAAAAAGATCATTCATTGAACATTAGATAAAGGTAGCTTCCACCTTTAAAAATAAGCAGAGAATCGGTTTTTAAGTTTGTAATGTTGTAATGTTATCGATTCAACTGTGGTTACATTTATCACCTTTTATGGGCGTATGAATATAGAGTTAGGTGATAAATTTGTTAACCAACAGATATAAAACTCTTAGGGTATGTCTTCCCATTGGAGACCCCTTCTTTTGTTTACAAAACAAACCAGATGGCCAAGGGAGCTGAAGGAATTCTCAAGGAATATAACCTCCAAAATCTATGTATGGGAGCTAATTTTGACAGTAAGGGTTTTATGAAACATAATCTCTATGGAGGGAGCTCATATCGACATCATTCATCTATTGAAGATTTCTAGGAAGATTGTGTCAATGAGAAGGAAGTTTTGAGAAGAGATTATATGAGTGGATTGTCTATTATTGGAATGATAGATTTTTGGATAGTTTCATTGCTGTGGAATATTTATCTGTGAATAAATATTTTATGGTGATGGGTGCGTAAGGATTTCTCAGTATAATTTTGATGATTTGGTAGTTTAAGCTTTTATTGTTTAAGTTGGGTGGACACTAGATGCCTTTAGAAGTTATTTATGTTGAACTATTAGCTTTTATTAGGTTGAACTATTAGCTTCTATTCACGGAATGGATTAATAATATTCCTTTCAGTTATTTATCAAATATTGTGTGAATGGCAATGTAATAGGAATTTATAAGTAGTGTGATAAGTGTTGTTCTTTAAAAATGATGCAGAATCACATATTGAATTCAATACCATGGAATACAATATAAAAAAATTGGTTTTTCCTAACCTTAGTCGTTAGTCCTCAGAGTTTTATAACCTTGTCGCAGAGTTCTAAATTTTCATAACTTACCGATTCTCTGACTTTTTTTGATGGTTCACTTTGTTGAGTTGCAAGTTTTTCCTGGTCATCTTTCTACTCAGTGGGTCGGAGGTTTCGAAACTTCATAGTTTGGTTCTAAGGTTCACTTTGTTGAAGCAAGAATGGAAAAGAGATAAAGAAAACTTATTATTATAACTAATAACACTATGAAGAAATGATCACTCACCTTTTCTACTCGGTGGGTCAGAGGTTTCAAAAAATTAAAAACTTCAAAGTTTGGTTCTAAGGTTCACTTTGTTGAAGCAAAAATGGAAAAGAGATAAAGAAAACGTATTATTATAACTAATAACACTATGCAGAAATGATCGCTCACCTTTTAAGTCTATGTTTTCGGCTTCACAGTTCGCTGACTTCCAGTTCCAAATGGAGAAGTAGAACCTCATAACTGAACAAAATGTGTAAGAATAAATGACAATTTTGATTGTATTTATATCAACCCATGATTCCATATTTGGCGAATTCCACAGAATTTTTAAATGGTATATTAAATATTTGGCGAATCTCGCTTGCTTATACAACTTTACGTTGTAATTTTCAAGGTGAAATGTGTCCTCAAATGTAATTATTTGTTAATGTTATTGGTGAAATAGGTCCTCATGAGCAACTATTTATAAATTTTAATTGGCGAAATGGGTCTTCACAAGCAACTATTTGTAAATTTTAATAGGTGAAATGGGTCCTGATACAATGTTGTTTTAATAGTATTGGCGAATATGTAGGTGTTTTATTAAATGCTTTCGAGATTCCAGGTGAAAATATTAGTCAGTCCAATTGAAACGCGTAGTTTGAAAATTGCGAATTTGTTGCTTAAATATGCATCATAAAAAAACTCATTGGCGAATGGACATGCATTGGACCTATACTTCATAAAATCTGAGCGATTTGGACACCCTGTTGGGAGTGAGAATTCACCAATTTCGACTTGGCCGATTCCTAGAATTTTTCAATTGGTGAAGATTCACCACTAAAGTTTTCCCTGTAGGGGGATTCACCCTCAAATCTTTTTACATCATATAATGCATCAATAAGTGACATAAGTTCAACCTTATTTTTAGATTTCTCTTCAAATACTTCTTGGGTATGCAGATTTCTTTCTTTAGTCAAGCATTCATTGTCTATTGACTCTTCTTCAAAATAATCAATGAAATGCATTTTGAGCTCATGCCATGAATCTATGGAATACATTTGTAAACTAGAGAACCAGTATTCAACATCATCTTCTAAATTTCTTATAAAAAAATTCATGATAGCATCTTCCTCTACTATTTGACAATCTTCCATTACATCAAGAAAAACTTGTACATGTTGTGATGTTGATTCTTCAAAACCTCTTCTAAACTTAGGCAAATATTCATTAATTCTTCTTGGGACAAAATGTGGGTAACCTTAGATTTGACAAATCCAGAGGGTTATATCTTTCACTAGTGAATACCTTTCTTTGAGGACATGACTATATTCTAGGCATAACAATACAGCTTGTAGAGGGAGAACTAGGACAACAATACATTTTTGCAAATAAAATTATTCCCTCTACAACTAATTTCTTCTCAATATCCTTTTCAGAATATCCTACTTTCTCATTTCCCTTTCTTCTGGTATCTTGAAATACTGAATAAGTTACAGTATTAACTAGAACTTTATGTTGAAAACCTTCATACAAAGATATTACAATAGAAAAATACCTGAGAACTGATACAACCAACTTTTCTGATGATGTAGAAACTTATGAAGAGTCGCCACCTCTTTGAAAGAGGAAAAGATTTTCAAGGAGCAGAAAGCTTCTTCCAAGATCTATGTATTTCTGAGTTCTTTCCACCAGCAGAGCACCGAACTTCAAGAATATATCATAAATATTGTAGCAATCTCCTTCAAGTATGTAGGCCCTTGTATCATTCTGACCCAAAACTACAGATCAGCAAATAATATGACTCTATAATAGAATAGTCTGCAACTGGAGATTCAAAGTTCTCCCCAGCAGGGTCGCCCATCTGTTGGTTCCCAAATCAACAGATGCAATGAGTCCTAAAGAGTAGCCACTCTCTCATATTTAGACTCAACGGGTTGATATGGCCAACGAACGAGAGAGTGAATAAAATACACCTTTCTCCCCTACGTTTCATGCTTTGTTAAACCTGGGAGGGTGATCCCAACCAGTATACTTATAGATACTTGTGTGTTGAAGTACCAAATACACTGTAAACAGATGTTTCTCCTTTAGATGTTTAATAGACACAATACTATAAAGTCTTGGTTGACCTCTACAGTAATGCCTAATTTAAACATGAGAAATGTAACATAATAAGCTCAACACACAAACAGACTGAGAATGATATTTGATTTGATTTAAATTTTTGATCAATTGTTGTATTAACTAACACATGTAACATGAATAACACACTTAGATCAGTGCCTCATCCTTGGAACGGAGTCAACTCAAACACATACATAATCTGATGACAATTTTCACACTTGACAATATATGAAGCTCTAAAATGTTGCATTATGTAGCATTTTCAGCATTATGTCTTAACCTTTACTTCTCACTAGCATCCTAGCACTTAGCCCAACATAAACCAATAGCTTCACTTAAGCATTTACATACATTCTTTGAATGGACAAGCAAGAATAAAACTAAACATCCATTGGAATTCAATGGAGATGAATAAAATAATTCTTGATTATGTTATTCATAATTTATAAAACCAGTACATAGGAGAGTAAAATAGTCTCAAACTTGAAATATTCAGCATTATTTTTCTAGTATTGTACTCAAAATTACATAAATATTGATAGACTCAGATCCTAAAACTTAACTCTAAAATGCTTTGTATTCACACTATAGTGTTTTTTGTGTTAAATTACAAAACAACCTCTTTTTTGAAAATGAGGCAGAAAAACAACACTTAAGGGAAAAAAAAACCCTAAATGTCCATCTGTAGAAGACACTTGGCACATTTTGGTTCGTTGATCTTCAACTCCCTTTGCTTGCTAAAGAAGTTCCAATTTGCTCTCTGTTTTCTTGTTGCTTACTCCACTACCCTGCAATAGAAAAATATTCCCTTTCTAGAAGACTCTTCATTCTTTCCATTCAGTCTTTTGCCCACGTTGAAAATGCCTTGACTTGAACATCCTTACTGGCAGCAAGAAAATGTATAAAAAATTGCCTAAATTGCTTCCCAGGCAATAGAAATAGTTCAGGTAACTTTCTGGAGGCTGAGATAGTTCAAGTAACTTTTTGGAGGCTGAGCGGACAATTTTCAACTTGTACATGCATTCAAGAATCAGCCAGAAGCCAAAAAATGTGATTATGTTTTTTTTGGTTTAATTTCCCCCAGAGAATAGTTGAAGATTCCCTTTGATATACTGAAGAACATTAAAATTTTCCTAGAATGGCCATATCGCTCCATTGCTCATACATTGATAAAAAAAAACTTGAAATTTGCGACAAGCAATAAAAATGATCTGATGAGGAGAAGAGACCTCGAATCCATGACAGGTGATGGGGAGCGACTGCCATCGTTAATCGCCAATTCAAATGAGATATACGAATCAAAAACAGCGATCTGCAATGAGTTCATCCGTGCACAGTGAAAGTCGTGAAAGTCGTATTTCAACCAATCAGAAGCAAGAATTAAACTTGCTTGTCCTCGAGAACATTTGAAATGTATTTTATAATTGTCCTAAATGCATTTTTCATATTTACATAATTTTTAAAACATTCAAAAATATTTTAAACATAAGTATTTGTAACTCTAGAAAAAATGCAAATTTTAATTACGCCTGCAGCCCAAATGGAGAAATTTATTGTGGACAAACGATGACACTTGGAGCCGAGATTTTTTGCATACGACCATAATAAATTATTTAGAGAAAAATTATTTCCTCATTTTTCCCAACCCTTAAAATTTAGGTACCTCCTTTGTAAACTGGCCCTCAGGACGTGTTTGCTACAATAGAAGTACATTAAAATAATGTATCAACTAACCTCCAATCTTGATGAAAATGTATTTGTAGAGGTTTTAGACCAAAACAATAAATGGGTTGTCCTTAGATTTTGAAAATTTAAAAATTTTCGAGACACTATTTTCGGCCATGTTGTAGTCAGAAAAAGATTAGTTAACCCATGAGAACTTATCCTGGGAGCCTGAAACTGTGTAGGCATGTTACCATTTGACCCAAGAATTCATTGCAACAAACATCATAGAAAAATTCTTCCTAAGGTGAAATATATTAAATACCAAAGTTGTCTACTTGGACTTTTCTACAATTTCACATGTCAGAAACCAATCAAAGCTCTCAAAGTCACCACTTTGAAAAAATATCAAAACAATTTTTAGGGGGATACCATTGGAAACATCAGCTCATCTAGGTACATTGAGTATGTGTGCAAGAGGTCTTTCCTTGAATCATCATTCATCACATGATATTAAAGGTCAAACTTGACCTCCTTGAAACATTTTGAAAATGTAGGTGCAAAACAAAGCAAAATGCATTTGCCTTTGGCCTGGTAAAAATAGAAAATCTGACCATGGGGATTTGAAATCAGACCTGGGAGTACATTAATGTGGTAAGAATGGAGAGCAACAATCCTTTCAGCATGATAATCAATTGGCTCTGAATTGTGACCCTCCAAAGTAGGTCACTTGGGAAAATTTTGCAGGTGCACTTCTGAGTGTGCAAAGGCAAATATTTCGATATGGGCACTTCAAATTTGTAAAATTTGAAGGTGCCATCGCATCCATCATAGTCAAGGAAGAAGGAAACATGTAGGAAAAAGGCAAGAAGGAAGGAAGTCTAAAGCTAACACATGGATCTTAGTAGAGGATATAAGTGGAATTGACCTAAAACCAAGTTTGTGAAGTGAGGGGGTCGTAGAGATTGTAGGAAAAAGAGAAAATCGCATAGAAATGGGAGAACTATGTGTGACTTTGATCCATTTGGAAGTGAGTACATAAGCAGTCCTTGGGCGAAGCATGCCTTTCTGACCTCAAGTCCAATGGGGGGAGGGTTCACGGGTATAACTCTGGGATTTGGGGTTGTCCCTAATTGGTTGACCTTATCTCTTTAGTAAGCTTCTATTTGAGGTTGAAATTGGTATCGAATGGGTGAGTTAAGGAAATCTAATAACTTGTATTTAATGCATGATGTTCTTTTGAATAGAAAATTAATGGTGTACGATATTTAACAACTTTATAATTGGTATTTGAATATATGTATATGTTGGGTAAATTCCATCTCATGTTGGTTCTATGTAACTTGTATGTTTTGTGAAGATTGACTACATATTTAGAGGTCTCTATGTATAGGCCCATGTATTTATTGATTGTGAGTATGATTCATGTTATGTATGACCCGCCCAAGAGTGAACCTTCAAGATATTTGAGCAGTGATAGGCCGTCATTGGATCATGCTAATGATTGATGTTTGGTCTACTACTAGGGACTAGTCAATATTCACCTAGTTCACGGAGGATAAAGTTGCTATGGGCTGCCCTGGTCATGATTATGATATGGTAATGGTTGAATGGGTAGGAACCCATCATCGGGTAATAGTAATATGGGGCTAACCATTGTATCGAGGGGGTTCATTGGCTATCACTAAGGGCACAGAAGTGACTGAGACCAATGTTACTTGGGATTGTGAAGAAGATAGCTAACAATATCACTAAGGTCATAAGGTGGTATATGTTAGGAGCTACTTCTTCCTTGGTGGACAGACTTATTGTCGGTGGCCTATAGGCGATTGAATTCAAAATCCACCGGGTTATGGTAGGTTCACTACTTGGGGAAAGCCTTGGGATGGTAGACGCGCATGTGGTGTAGTATGAGATGCACCAAATCCCCTTCCCAATTGTCAAAATGTATACTTGGTCTTGTGGGTTTGAGGACAGACCCGCAATGTAGTATGGGATGCACTGAATCCTCTTCCCATTTGTCCAATGGTGCAAAAGACTGAAGGAAAGGATAGGACCCATAATGCAGTGCACAATTCATCGATATTCTTTCTATCTGGAATGGATTATGGACATGTGTTAGTCAGTCATTGTGATGTGTAAGCTTGTCACTATATACATGATGTATGTTGGAGATCGTCACTATGTATTTGTGATGTATGTTGGAGCTTGTCATTATGTATGTGATGTATGTTGGAGCTCATCGCCATGTATTTGTGATGTAGGTTGGAGCCTGTCGCTGTGTACTTGTGATATATGTTGGAGCTAGTCACTAATGTAAATGATGTAAATGTGATATGCATATGAGACAATCATTGTTGTATTTTTTATGTACATATGAGCTAATCACCATTGTACTTGTGATCTATGCATGATCTAGACATTGTTGTACTTTTGATGTGTATGAGCTAATCAGCTTTTGTAAATGGAGGCATGCTCATAATAGCCATTGTGTATGATATTTGATATTATCATATGAATGAACCTTGTAAATATTGTGAATGTTTGTACACTAACATTTGGTAATGTTTGTGATGGACCCAACACTTGATGGCAATTTATTATCAAAGTTATTATCATTATATTATAATTGGCTAAGTTGATAGCTTACATGTACTTAACTAATAATCATGGGTTAAAAGAAATATTAGAGATCTCATGCAAGAGGAGAGAATAAACTCCCTCTAACATAGGTAGGAAAACTACAAAGCCTTTGATTCCCACAAGGGGATATGTAGGCAGGGTCACCATGAACCCTCGAGGTTTAGGTTTGGGACTAGGAATGACCCTAGTTGTATGAACTTAACACTTTTGAGTGTAATAATATAGGTAGTGATGTTGATTTGTTGTCAACAAGATGAATGAAGAACCTTTTGAAATTAACACTCTAATCTATTTGGAATATTTTCAGTTGGTTATGTTGGTAGTTGTTTTATAAAAATAAAATAAAAAATTGTAGTGCCTGGGATGGGGATTTTACTGTCCAATGACGCCTCTCCATATTTTTAACTAAATATTTTCATGTGTGGCAAATGTAGTCAAAGCTAAAAATTTCTATTAGGGAAAACTATTTTTCCTAGGTGGGTTGTTTAGAAAAAATGATTGAATTTAAAAGTAGTCTTCAATCTTTGTTACTATAAATTTTTCAACCATTAAAAAATTATGTTTGGCATGTTTTAACATTGTGAGATCCAAGATATTTGTCTTTGACCCATAAATGATGACCCCTTATATCTTTTAGAATTAAGAGATATGATACATACTAACACTTGTGAATGCAACCAAATCAATTTCCTCTAAAGATCAAATATCAAGATGAAATCTATAAAGATAAGATGTAACAAAAAGATGATAGTCAGAATGAATGACAACCAAAAAGAAACAATACATGTTGCTACTTTGAAGAGGAACCTTAACAAGTGGATATCACTTGTCATTTATCCAACTTGCATACACACAATGTTGAACTCTCGAAATACTGAGAGGGGGGGTGAATCAATATTCTCTAAAACCACTTAAACATTTAAACATTCATTCCACATAGAATATTTAATTTGAAATAAGAAAAGAAAGATTGAAAGCCACCACCAAAAGAACATGACACATGAACACCAGATATTTTACATGGAAAACCCAAAAAAGGGAAAAACCACGGTGAGGATTAGCTCATAATATACTATAACCAGTTACAACATATTATAGAAATGCTCACTACAGGTGGACTCACTGTCCTAGTGGACTCACTTCCCACATAATGAAAGAAAGATAGAAGAAAGTGGTGGCTCACTACCAAGATTTGAACTACTACAAATTCATCTACAATATGCTGGAATCATAGTTCCATTAAAACTCAATATATAGATTTTACACACTTCATACAGTTCTTCTTTAACACTCTTCTCTATTCTGCATTCACATTACATTCACAAAATTCACATCAGTTGACAACACTTGTATATTTGCTATCATCTTGAAATATTCTTACACCAACACTAAAAATATCTTATACTTATACCCATTACATTCACAAACTCTTGCAACATCAATTAGGCTGGCTTAACTAGATGTATCATGAAAAATAATAACTTGTCGACCAAAAAATACTTCACGCCAAAACTTATAATGAACCTAAATAGGTCTGAAAGGACCTATAATAGCTCCCATAAAATGCATCAACACTTATTAAACTCCACATGCCCTTAAACATATTAGGTTGGCACCGCTGGAGACCTAACATCAAAATAAGCCAACTGAACATCCTCAAATCAACACGTGGACCTATGCCACTTGGAACATAGATGCTACTCTTGTAAACACCTCCAAAAATCAAGACTAGATATTATTCCGCGGTGAAGTGTGGATTGAACATAGCACATACTCTGCACTAGCAAACACTGTCAATAACAAAACCAATATTCTATTACTCACAAATTATGCACTACAGCGAGAAAAGGCATGAAAATTTGGATTTAGACTCCTTTGACATCTAAAAAAAATTCCTTAGAACTTCAGAGAAAAATTATTCAATCTAGACCAATGTGGACCAAAAACTGGATGCCATGTAGACTAAAAATTATGTTATGACACTTGGCCAATTCTTCCACTCAATTTTCTTCACTAGATCAAAACTTCTTGCATCTATGCACTGGATTAACATTATCATACACAATCATGCTTCACCAATCGATCTACACATCAATCTTCATATCAAACCACACCGTTGACATCAATGACAACACTATATTTGCATACTATACATCCATGTTCATGTTTCCAACAAGTATATCAATGAAAAAATTCCAAAAATCTCCCCCTTTTTCATTGATGGCAACATGCATCCATTCTTCTCCAAAACCTTTGAACTAATCTCCCCCTTTTTCATCCAGGGAAAAGGGTGCACACATATGTTCTGTTTTTTTTCCCCATTGAAATCACTCATAAACTCTTTACTAGATTGCATACATACTCCCCATGACTAATAAATACATGTATAAATGAGAGTAACAAATTTTTTAAATCCTGACCAACTCCCCCTAGCAGTGTTATCCATTATATTGGATCAAAATTGGAACTGAGACATTATCCACATATGTATAATAAAATCTGAATATGAAAACTAAAATGCACAAAAATGGAAGAAATATACATAGATTAACCAAAAGAAGTATTTGGCACCTACAATTTTGCAAGGTGCACTTGCCAAAATTTATTTCCTTCTTCCCATTCCTTCTTGGCTATGCCAAGCATGTAGCTCTCTGCTTCAAACTCTATGAGGAGTTCTTCTCCATCATTTGGAGTACTAGGTACCAGATTCATATTTTTTGTCTTCTCTGCACTTGTTAGAGCACTGGATACAAATGTAAGATTTGCATTTACCAACTCTCTAAGATTTCCAAACTATGTTATGATCTTTTCTCTTTTTTCTTACAACTAGAAGAATTGTTCATGCAGGCTCTCAATTGCTAACCTTGTGCTCCCATCTGCATCAACTGCCAAATCATAAGCATCAAATACCTTATCAATCTGAGACTCAATGGATCCCTTCTCATCCTTAATACTCTTTGTGGAATTGGGTCATTTCATGCAAAGTTGGAATAAAACCTTAGCCTCTGCAACACAATTTTCCACATCTTTAAGGTTGTCTTGAAATTCATTATGTGCATTAGCACATTTCTCCATTATGTCCATCAACCTTTTGTTATGCATCTTCTTATCAATATCCTTCTTTAGTTTCTCTTTCATCCCACTAGAATAATCTTTGAAGGAATCAAGTAAAAGCTTTAAATCTTCCATACCAGATAATGAATCATCAGTGCTAGCACTTAGTATGCTCTCGTGTAGCACCTTCACTGCTTCATAAATAAGCTATGCACTCTTTTGATGTGTTTGTATGATTTCTTTCTAGGTAGAGGCATGGAATTCATCACCTAACTATAATTTGTGCAAAAGAGATATCTTATCCATATCAACCTTCCCTTGTTGAACTAGAAGTTGTAGCAACTAAACAGACACAATAGGTTGGAATTGGAGCTGCATATTCAATAGATTCTTTAATGAATCTTTGTAGATAACCAAAGATTCAATAATCATTTTCACATTCTCTTTCTTCATCCTTTATTTCTAAAGCCTTTTCCTTGTCACCAATGTTGATCTCTGCTTTTTTTCATTGGTATTCTCATTATTTTCAGGCTTTTCCTCATCCTTCTTTACTTCATCAACTGAATTTTCATTGCTATCCAGAGGTATATTCATCTTTGATTTGTCTTGTATTTCTTCTTCAACATTCCTTTTAGGTTTAGGAGGAGGGGATTTATGGCCTATAGGTGCATCCTCCTTCTATGTCTCTATACCATTTCCTTCATCTGCAATGTTTTCTCCACCAGTAACATCTTCTCCTGCAACATTTTCTTCCACATATGAAAGGGTGTCATTCTACACATTTACCTCTTCTACTTCATGCTCATGTTGAGAATCTTCCTATTGTGCTTCTTTTGTTACATCAACTCTCGGATCAGGCATACCATCATGTACTTGTTCTTCTCTATTCAGAACCATGCCTAAATCCTTTTCCAAATTGGAAACCTTCTCCATAGTTTCTTTCGGAAGCCTCTCAATATCATTATGATCTTTGCTCATGAGGGTAGTTACCCTTTGCTTGGTCCAGAAATCCTTATTATATAACTGAGCCAATGTAGCTTTATTTTCATCAGATAATGTGTCACTAACCCTCCCCAAAGCAAAATATCTCAACTTTCCTTCTTCATCGATGGCTTCATGTCTTCTAGCATATAACACATTCTTCAAGCAACTTTCTATGTTCTTCATGTTGACCTCAAATGCTTGACTATATACTTGATAATTGCTTCTTATATTTTTTTCCTTATCAACATCATCCGCAAAGTTGTACAATGCAGTAGTCTCCTCTAACATTTCATGCTCCACAATTCCAATAAATAAAGAATCTAATCTAATAGTTTTATGCTCACTTACCAAAGTACTCTTCTTTTTCTTTTTCTTTTCTTTCAGTGACTTCTTCTCTTTACCAGACTCTATTTTATTTTCTCTCATGTGAATCATAAATTCTTTTTTTTCCTTTTCTACTTTTGCCTCATCATTTGTATCCACAATGTCAATCTTTACTATCTTTGCACTTGTTTCTCCTTGTGATGCTTCTTATTTCCTTTTCTGGACCAATTGTGGTCCTTCTTCTTCATCGTCTACATTCACTCTCAAGTATATTTCTCTTATTTCTTTTGTCTTTCCTCTTCTCCTTTCAAGAGCTCCTTGTTGCTTTGTTGGGGCTGCCTTTTCCTTTATACTTTGCTGCTTTGTCGGAGTAGAATTTTCTTTTACAGGGGCACTTATCTATTTTGCAGGAGTACTTGGCTCCTTTCTCTTCATTACACTAGTTGATGGCATATTCCTAGAGGACATAGGAGTCACTAGAGAGGTGGTAGCTATCCTACCATATCTCCTAACACTGGAGGAGCCTCCCAAAGGGTGATAAATTCTCTTGGATTTCTCTAATTGCTCCTTTGTGAGGCCCATTTCTTCCACAACTTATGCAGTCATCTTCTCAACATATTTATTTATTTGTTTCTCCCTTTCCTACATGTGCACCTCCATATAATTTTCCTTATAGGTATCATATCTATCCTCAGAGGTGTCTTTAGTTTTTCTCAACATAAATTCTATTGAACCAATAACTTCTTCCTCTGTAATCGCATATCCCTTCTCTAGGATCCAAATAGTCCTAGGCTCAACAAAATGTATGATGCAACTATCCTTTGTCACCAAGAATGTGATTTCATTCTTATACTTCTCTACCATGCTTTGAGGAATCCTTTCTTTGGCCTGCATGTTTTTCTAAAAGGTTTTGAAAAATCCCCATAAAGTTGCTTCCTATGCATTTACATCACCTAACCTCCTTAGGTGGTTTCTAATCTGATGTGTTGCAGGTTTGTCCTTCAACCAAATAATGTTCCTTGTTCCAGAAACCTCATTTAGAAGAAAAACAATAAGAAAATGATCAATGTACCAAATTTGAAGGGGTACTTGGAGTCTTTAGTTTTCTATAGGTTTTCAATCAATTGTTCCCTCAATAACTCACACAAATCATAATTTGCACCCTTCACAACCATCTCATATGATGTATTAATTGCAGTTGCTAATACAAAATTTTCCATGTTAGTGAAATATATTTTACAGCCCATCATCATAGAAGCATACTTAACTACCAAATCTCTAATATCTTTGATTGTCAAGGCTCTCTTGTCATACTTTGCACTAGTTAACTCCATCACCACATCATTCTTCACTTATTTGAGCATCAGGGCTACTCTGATTGAGCATAAACCTGTAACAACCCTAATCACCTATTTATTAATCAAGTGAGGTATATCAAGATAGATGAATCTATCATGGATTCTTCTCAGGGCATACCTTACCTATGCATCATCATGGTAAAAGTTAGGTAAGTAGTTCCACACATCGAGCTTCTTTTCTGCCAAGCTCTCAAATTTTGATTTCAGCTCAAATTTGTCTTCGATGAGTTCATTAACCAACACATCACCCAATTTAGAGCGATCATATTCTTCCAAATTCACATGTATGTATACCCTTACATCGTCTATGTGCAAAATACCATATAGGATGTGCAAAAATGCACTGTCCAGATCGTCCACTAGGAATTTATCAGGATATTGTTTGAATTTAGGTTAGGGATGATCCACTACCTCAACTACTTGTGGTGTATAATTTTTTCAACACTTCTAAAAACTTAGGGAAAGATATAAGAATGTAAATGCCTTTTGATTGCTTTATGGTTAGGATTTTGTGCACAAGATTACTAGAATGCTTCACCTCGCTCTTTACTACTATTCTCTCCTCAAATGCTCATTTACAAATGACTTTGATTGAATATGAAATCACTTATAAACCTTTTTGAACTAACATAATTTACATTGAATTCACATTTTAAAAAGATGGTAAAAACCCTAATTGTATGCTAGTCAACTTCAAATGCTCCACAAACTTTTGCAACTCAATATTTTTCACTGGTTCTTTCTCCAATAGGTTAACAATACCAACTAATGTAGAGAAGGGAGGAAAACCTTCAAAAATCACAATTCAAAACTTTTCAACCAACTTTCCAGTCTTCCAAACCCTAACTCAATGATTTCTCACAATTCATCCATCTTTGCCTTTTAGTACTCCGACTGGTGGAATTTAAGCATATTTTCCAAAATACTCCACAAACCCACAAAAGGATTGGCATTTTAGACACCCATTATGGCAGTCTTCAACATAGCTCAATTGTGCATATGCTTGTTTCAGACCATCACGTCTTAAAATTGACTGGTTTGTTGTCCCTTAAGCCAATTAGGCTACTTTTCCAAAGCAACTTCAAGAAATCCTTCACTCTAACCACCAAAACCAATTCAGATGTTCTATACAAGTTACAAATGGTCTAAATCCACAAATTTTAGCCAATGAAACAACCAAAAAATTATCCAAACACAAAACCCTTATACCAATTTAGGCATGCTCAACAGGGGGGTTATTGAAACTATCAACTCTAGACCTCTACTCTACTAACCAAACCTTCAAACACTTCAATTATAGCCAGCGCATTCTTATTCCACCATTACATGACCAACTCCAAAGGTTTTTATACAAACCCTAGCATCTAGCCATCAAATTAAGCCAAAACTCATAAAAATTCAACTAAGGAAGCACTCCAATCTCTTCAATCCACCTTCCCTGCTCTTAAAAACTACCTAAAACAACAAAATACATCTATCCATGCCATTCCACCAAGTTATTTCAAATTTCACCAGGTGGAATGACTTAAATTTGTATTTTATCCTATCAAACCTTCAAACAGGGTATTCCCAGGCCGCTTATAGTCAATTGCCAATAAATTCCTTCAAACTTTATGAAATTTAATTAAAAAAAATCCAAAATGCAGTTGCTTCATGTCCCCACAAGATTCAAATCATTTTAAGACAAAAACACTCAGTACAGAGCCATACTGTATTTTGTAGCAAGAGATTTTAATTGTGAACACACAAAAAATGTAAGTTTTTGATTGCTTCCTTCAACAAATTGAACACCAAAAGGTTGCCTCGAAGATTGTGAGGCTTATTTGAACCAAAAAAACCAACAAACCAACCAACAAACCAACTCAAAACTTTCAATTAAACTTCATGATGGGCCAAAAAGTGGCGATATGTAAGTGATATGATGGTCCATGTGGTTGACGACTTTTTTTTAACCCAAAAAATATGAAACGAAAAGGGTTTTTAAAGGAGATTCTCAGCTTTCCAGCAATATAAATTATGCTTTACTTTGAATTTAATAAATAATTATTATTCATTTTCTATTTGAATTACAATTAAAGTCCTAATTGATAGGTTGATTGAAAAACATCTATAGCTTTCAAATAGTATCACATTTTTTGAATTTGAAGCATGTGTCACATTCTATGCTTCACATACTATAGATTAAAAAAAAAAATGAATTTCATGAAGTTTTGACCTAGTTAAGGTGGTTAGACATACGAGTTTTTATATTTTTTAAAATTTGTAACAAAAATTCATAATTAATTATTTACTTGGGAAAAAATTACAAAAAATATGCATCACATTGGGACATGAGTCCTCTACTTATATAAAATATTATAAAAAAAATTAAGATTTTATTGTGGTTAGGGTGGTCAAACAGGACACCTACTTTTATTTTTTCCACTGAAATTTAAATCTTGTTGCATTGAAATTTCAAATTTTCACCAAATAGATTTTTTTTTTTAAATAAACCTAGTAGTTTAGAAACTACATTCAATTTACTACATATTTTATTCTTACATATTTTTGAAATAATATAGATAACTTATTCAAATTTTTAGGTCAAGTTGTGTAACTCTAATTTTTCTAATTTTTTTGCCACTTAAGGGCCTATTTTTTCCATGATGATCCTGCACATACCCTTCATCTCTATTGGATCGGCCTTTTTCATCGAATCATTCTTCTTTACTGGATTGTTCTTCACATTTTTGCTTCTATAAAATTTGGAAATGTGTCCAAGTCTATTGCAATTGTAACAAGTAACAACATTTTGAACAAGCTTAATTCCACTCATTCTAGATCTAAATTGATTAGCTTTATCCCCAAATCCATTGCATGTATAACAATAGTCATTAAAAGAATGAAACCTCATACCATTGATATAACCATTCACCATTTGACTTCTACATTCACTAGCCTTATGACCAAATCTTTTGCATGTAAAACATTGACTGGGAAAAGATTGAATATTCTAATTCATTCTGCTTCTACATTCCATAGCCTTATGTCCAATTTTATTGCAGGAATAACAATAACCATTAAATGATAAGTATCTTTGTGCATTTGGTTTTTTGATAGGTGTTTTTTTGAAGTAATGCCTTTGATTCTAGACTTGCTCACCATTACTCTTCTTGTCCTCAATGTTCTTTTGTTCATTGTCCTTTTTAGCACTTGGTGTCTAATTTTCTTTTGAACTTTCTCCTTTTTCAAATCCTAAGAAACCTTTGTCTTTAGAATTATTCATATTTGAAATCATTTCATCAAGCATTGTAGAGCTCATCTTGAAATTATCTTCTTGATTCTTTGCTTTCTCCATATTTGGTCTCAAGGTTACAACTTCTTCAAGTTTTGAATATTCCTCGAATTTTCTTTTCATCTTAGCAATAATACATTCTTCAACTCTTTTTCCTTCTTCTAATGGCACTTTCAGACTAGTAATTGTTTCATTTGCCTACTTCAATTGCTCATTAACCTCCTTATGTCTTTCTTTGAACTTGTTGATTTATTCTATCAATTTTCTAATGCATTCATCTGCTTCCTTGATATTTTCCTTTAGATATTTGTTCTCATTTTCAGTCCTTTCCAGATCTTCAAGGGCTATTCTAAGTTCTCCATTGAATCCAACAACAGGAATTTCTTCTGGAGGAGTAGGATATCTTCTAATAGCCACGTGTTCAATCTCCAAGACCTTCCTCAAGCAATTAAGCTTTTTCCAAGGGACCAAGCTTTGACACCAATTTTTGAACACCCAGAATATTGAGAGGGGGTGTGAATAGTATTCTCTGAAACCAGTTAAACATTTAAACATGCATTCCACATAGCATATTCAATTTGCAATAAGAATGGAAAGCATGAAAGCAACCATCAAAAGCACATAACACATGAACACTAGATTTTTTACGTGGAAAACCCAAATAGGGAAAAACCATGGTGAGGATTAGCTCACAATATATTATAATTGGTTACAACATACTACATAAATATGCACTATAGGTGGACTCACTTCCCATAGAATGAAAGAAAGATAAAAGAAATGGATGGCTCACTTCCAAGATTTGAACTACTACAATTACATCTATAATATGTTGGAATCATAGTTCCACTAAATCTCAATATATAGAGTTTATACACTTCATACCGTTCTACTCTAACACTCTACTCTATTTTGCAAATTTGCATTACATTCACAAAATTCACATCAACAACACTTGTATATTCACTATCATCTCGTAATCTACTTACTTCAACACCAAAAAGATCTTACACGTATACCTATTACATCTATAAACTCTTGTAACATCAATTAGGTCAGCCTAATTAGATGTATCATGCAAAATAATAACTTCTCAGCCCAAAAAATGATTCATGCAACAATCAAAACTTATAACGAACCCAAATAGGTTGGTATGGACCTATAATAGCTCCCACAAAATGCATTAACACTTATTTAAACTCCACATACCCTTAAACATATTAGGTTGACACTGCTAGAGACCTAACATAAAAAATAAGCCAGCTGAACATCCTCAAACCAAAACATGGACCTACATCACTTGGAACTTAGATTATACTAACACCTTTAAACACCTCCACAAATCCGCAAGACCAGGTGTTATTTCGCGGTGAAGTGCAGACTGAACAAAACACATACTCTACACTAGAAAACACTATCACTAGCAAAACCAATATTCTATTACTCACAAGTTATGCACCAAAGGGACAAAAGGCATGAAACTTTGGATTGAGAATCCTCTAACATCCAAAAAATATTCCTTATAACCATAGAGCAAAAATTTTCAATCCAGATCAATGCAAACCAAAAATCAGATGCCCTATACACTAAAAATTATGTTATGACACAACCAATTCTTCCACTTATATGTCTTCACTAGATAAAAACTTCTTGCATCTATGCATTGGATTAACACTATCATACAAACTCATGCTTCACCAATTGGTCTACACACCAATCTTCATATCAAACCACACTATTGATATCAATGAAAACATTGTATTTGCATACTGTATATCGATGCTCATGTTGCCAACAAGTATATCAATGACAAACTTCCAACACACCATATGCAAACATAAAAAGGAAGGAAACTCATGTTTAAACCCAATATGCTCTAAGCACATTAAAATGCATGCCTTCATAAAAAAAATGAGAGAAAATAAAATCAAACATTTCAAACAAGACACTCATGCTATGACCCAAGCTATTCTAAGCATATTAAGATAGGCTTTCATTGAGAAAATGGGATAGAAAAGATAAAACCAAGAAAGCAAAATAAGAACAACTAAGAAACAAAATCAACAACCAATATATCTCTTGCCAAAAGATAAGCTCAATTTTATAGATAAGTAGGGCCCATTTTAGGAAGGATACATCTGTTGGGACCTTAGATTTGTTTTGATAGTGGCCATCGTAGGAAAGATAATTCCATTAGGATATAAAAACTATTTTTGATAGTGATACCAAACGACAGGAAATAAGCTATGCAAGCCAAAGATTTAGCTCAACGGTTAACATCTTTTTACTCATGCCTTTCATTAATGCCCAATGTTTTAAGATTTGCATATGATCTCAAGATACAAGAATCCAACCCAAACACCTAGGTCAAGGGAAATGTGCTTGTAGTTAGGTATAAGATCACTTATTATGGGATAGATGGATTGACTATGTTGTGATAGGTGGATGGGTGGATGATGGGAGAAGAGATATCCAAAGATTATGCTACAAAGGAATGAGATATCCATTACTAGCTTAGTATTTTTACTATGGATATAAGATAAAAATGACTTTATGGATAAAAGGATGATATCTAAAGGACATAGATTGTAAGAATTTACATTGTATAAAACATACTTGGACAAGGTTTTCCCCCAACTTCACCAAGATCAAAGTACCAAGGGTGAGGGGATGAGTTAGATAGGATGAAGTATATATAATAAAGCCTACATATAGGTTATTCAAGATCAAGATAAGGAGGGAAGGATTTATTTGGATGGAATGAGGGATATGTGATGGAATGAATGCATTAGGGGTGGATGAAGCTTTTGAATGGGTGAATTTGGATGCCCTTTTAGTTCGCATTGTGATATATCTTGTTTGGATAGGGATGGTGGAATCTTGTGGAGTAGGATCATGACATGAAAGGATATTTGGATTTTGACATAGGAGGGGATCACTACATGGAGTGAAAGGTATTGGATCATGAAATGGGTGAGGATAATTGGATGGGATGAAAGGTGTGTTTTGATTTTGATTTGTAAGTGAATTAGAAGATTTTGTGGAAATGAAAAGGATACCTTGTTCATGAGGTGACATAGAAGAGATACTTAAGCCTTGAGTTAATTACAAGAGATTACAGTAAATATCCACCACAACAGGTTACACGCATTTGCAGCCTTGATCAAAAGAATTATAGACACTGTCAACTCACTGCTTTCAGGAATCTAACACATTAAAGTACTATTGCCTCAATTTAATTTTGCAAACTCTTCTTTTTTCTTGATCCAATGTATTCTTATTTGCAACATCTTGACTTTCATTTATACCCTCTTCAACCTTAGAAAACTTTATCCAAGGTCGACTACATACGCTTCATTTCATAAATTCAAATTAGGTCAAAAATTCAACATTCCCATGGTGGAAAGAAATGAGAGTGGACCACACCAACACTTAACCAAGACCCAAAACAATGTCTCAGATCAACCACATGCTTCCTCAATTAATTCTTAATCCTTCATATGAAGTGTAAACACTAGGTCGGCCAAACCTAATGAAAACACAAATGAACATTGAAGTAGATGCTTCCCAAAAAGAAGATAATACATGGATGACATAACATGCTTCACCATGAATGAGAACACATCTCATATACCTTTAGATACATTTGCATCATCTGCAGCAACCTTTAAACCCTGAACACATCTCATTAGTCCATCCAGATAGTACAGATACACACAGTACTACTGAAACTCATCTTCCAAAGCACCAGACCATGAACATCTTTGTCAAAACATAGAGAACATCATTGTAAGACATATTCCAGATCTGCAGGACCTGAAACAAAACAATGAAGGACTGTAGAGTAGAGACATTTCTCCCAGTCCACAGACAAACAACTCTATCGAACCAGTTCACATAGTGGTGAGCACAACTTTCACTCTCCATCAAACCAGAAGCTACAAACCAGGGGATGTTACCAACAGATTCCCATAAACAACCCTTCAAATCCACACAAGCATAGGATCAATACAGAAGAAACACGGAGCACATACCAGAGCACATTCTGAACACATACATAACTCTGACTTCACTCTATTAATTTTCTCAAAATCACTTGGTAACCCATCATATTAGTATATCTGCAACATCATAAAGATAGCTTCATGTACTCACAACATCTCAATAGCATCTCAACTGTAAATGCACAATCTAGAACACCCTGTACTGTGTTGACATCAATGACAACATTAATGACAACAACACCAAACTTGCTCATACTTGCAAAACTCAAGACAAGCTATGTATCTCCCTTATGTTTTCTTTTGGATCACATTTCCCTTTGTATTTATCAAATCTAGGTGATGATCTAAGAAAATAAAATGAAGTGAAAGAAACAAAATGAATGCATAAACACATAAATCTTTACCTCAAATCACTATCAAACTACATGATTGAGCTAAATAGGATGCACCCAAATCCTATTGATATTCTCTTAATAAATGGAATGTGGTTGCTTAACAAAACAACATGATTATATGATCAAGATGATTCAATAGAAATTTGGACATCATAATAGTAGTATGAGACAATATTCATAAAAATGGGATGAGAGGCCTTAAACATATAATATTTCTATGAGAGAAATCAAAGGAAAAGATAGATTGGGTGATGGATGGTTAGGATTGAATGAGGATTAGGGCTTCAAATTGTTAACAAGTGCTACTTATGTAATGAAGCTAAGGATTCTATAATACATTTGTTGTTCCAATGCCCCTACTCATGTGAGGTATGGTAATTCTTTCTAGCAATTCTTATGACTGAATGGGTATTTCCCTCCTCAATTAAAGTTTTTATGGAATGTTGGAATGTTTTCCCTTACTCCCACAATATAATTGTCAATCTTTGGAGACAAGTTCCTCCTTTTTTAGCTTGGGGGCTATGGAAAGAGAGAAATAATAGAATTTTTAAGGATATTGTGAGAAAAAACTGAGATCTGAGTTTGGTTATCAAGCACCAAATTAAGGATAATGGGTATGTGTAGGATCATCATGGAAAAAACAAGCCCTTAAGTGGCAATGAAAATTTAGAAAAATCAGAGTTAGGCAACTTGGCGTAAAAATTTGAATAAGTTATCTATATTATTTTAAAAATATGTAAGAATAGAATCTATGGAAAATTGAATGTAGTTTCTAAACTACTAGGTTTATTTTTCTAAAAAAAAAATCTATTTGGTGAAAAATTGAAATTTCAATGCAAAGTAGTACTTAAATTTTAGGGAAAAAATAAGTAGGTGTCTATTTGACCACCTAACCATAATAAAATCATAATTTTTATAATATTTTAGATATAAGTAGAGGACTCATGTCTGGATGTGATGCATATTTTTTTTGTATTTTTTCCAAGTAAATAATTAATTATGAATTTTAATTACAACTTTTAAAAATATAAAACTCGTATGGACCACCTTAACTTGGTCAAGACTTCATGAAATTCAATTTTTTTTTTAATCCTATAGTATGTGAAGCATAGAATGTGACGCATGTTTTGGATTCAAAAAATGTGATACCGTTTGAAATTTATAGATATTTTTCAATTAGGCTATCAATCAGACTTTAGTCGTAATTCTAATAGAAAATGTATAATAATTATTTATTAGATTCAAACTAAAGTATAATTTATATTGGTGGAAAGCCTTTGAGAAGCTCTGTACAAACCTTTTGGTTTCATCAATTTTGGGTTAAAAAAAAATTGTCAGCCATATGCACGAAGTCTGGAAAAGCAAGATAAGTTGTTAAACACGTTTTTTGTGTTGACTTCTTAGGATTGGCAGGTCCGAACCAAAATCCAAAGCAAGCCTGAGGCTAATCCCTAGGCATTAAATTTTGTGTCAAAAAAATTGGATATCCGATTTGAATCTGATATCCAATATGTTCTATATAGAGTTGTAAAAATGTTATACAATTTATAATATATGATTTAAAAAATGAAATAAAGTTTATAATTTAATATATAATATACAATATAGTTTATAATGTAATATATAATATACAATTTATTATAATCGCTTACCGAATTATGTATTTAATATATAATATATTATATTATTATGTATAATATTTAAATATTATTTCAATATTTTAGTTAATGTATAAATATTTAAATATATATATATATATTACTAATATATAAAATATTTAAATATTATCTATTTCCCTCTCTCTATCTCTCCATCTCTCTCTCTCTCCCAAGTCTATCACTCAATCACTCTCTCTCTAACTCCATCCCTCTCTTTCACTGACTCCCTCTCTCTCTCTCCTCTCTACCCTTAACCCCAAACCCTAAACCCTTAACCCTGAAACCCTCTACCCTCTACTTTCTCTCTCTCAAGTCTCTCTCTCCTAACCCCCACTCCCTATCTCAAGTCTCTCTCCCACTCTATCCCACCCTCTCCCACTCTATCCCATCCTCTATCC
>VDFB02060277.1:0-23045 GCA_007258455.2 Sequoia sempervirens | reverse complement strand
ATCTTCTCAATCTCTTTGAGCAGTTAGCCTTTGTAGCTGTCCGCTAAGGGCTCTCTCATTTGGTGGTATAATTTTTTCATATAGAGACTCGTAGTATTGGGCCTTTCAATGTGTCCGATTTTCCCTCTTAAACTTATGCTGGTGCATCATGGGTCTCTCCTTTTGTCTTTTCTCTGGTGGGTGGGCCCAAATGTATGCTTCTTGTTGGGCGATATGATATTACGTTTTAGCACACATTTTATTCTGTGCTGTAGGATTAGGTGCTGATCAATGTTGGGTGGAACTTTAGAGTGGTGTTAGAGCTTTGCTTTCTTTGAAAGTTTGGGAGATGGACATCTCAGTAGAGTCTGCTCTTGTTTGTTTGTCAGGCAAAGATCTTTTGGAAAGCCTGTGGGCCATTGGATTGAATACCTATGTCAGATGTTTTATTTGGGGCACTTGTACAGAACCTGACTAAGAAAAACGTCCATGGACTGAATTTTAAAGGTGAATCTTAAGGCTTTATGTTGAAGGCAGTGGTTCAAAATAAAGTGTTTGAATACTGCAGTTAACACTCCACTTTCAACATTTTTGAGCATTACTAGCTTGCCCTTGTTGAACTGAAATATCCTCTGTCAATTTTGTTACAATTCTGCCCACTGAATTTTTCTGATTTCATATGTTTCCAGATGTTTGTTTGGTTTGTTTGTTTTCAATGCCATAGCATGAAAAGAATGCATAGGAAAGATAGATAATACCCACATACAATAATAACAAGATTTATCACCCAGATGAAGCCATTATTCTCATTAAATCAAATCTGATTACATGCATAGGTGTTTCTGATTAAGGCGGCTTCATGCATTGTTTCTTATTCAGAGTGAAGTTGCAAAAAGCACAAATCCGTACCTATTGAGGACTCTAATGGAGTGGTGTAGGCCGATCCATGAATGAGTGGGTTGCTGTCTTAAACCCTCTCTTCTTCCTCTTAAATCTGCAACGCCTCTAATGGCTGGGTCTGTTTCAAGGCATGCAACGCTGTAGCAAAACTGTGAACTGAAATGGCTTTGGGATGGCGTCCAAAGCTGAAAACTCCTAGGGGTTTCGTCTTGAGCTTTAGTGAAGAAAGCTTGCAGAGAGAAATAACAATCAAAATAATCTTCAATAATGAATTCCTCCAACCCAACAATGCCTTTTATAGCCTCCATAATGCCAATCGACCCTCACAAAAAGCCATCGATCCCCTTTAAAGATATTATATGACTTTGCATTTATAATAGACTTAGGCATTTAATTTATTCTTCACCTTGAGGAGTCGCCTAGTAGTAATGAAGTCTTCACTTAAAGTGGCCCCATTAATAATCATAATGAATAATTAAATAATATCAAACTGAAACTATAGCTTCTTGGGCTCAGATTTAATTATTCTCCTATTCCCTTATTAAACATTTAATTTTCTAACCTCCGGGAATGGGAAGGCTAGAAATTTCCCTCTTGATCATTCATTATGCGGAAAGGGACATTACATGAACTTGGAGACATTCAGCTTTACTTGAATATTTAAAATTTCGAGTTCTTAAATTTACATGGGACTAATTCATATGAGCTTAAATTTGTCTTATCCTATCTTCAGTATGCTCATGCGCTTGATGGTTCACATGTAAATAAAGAACATGCAATTTCTCTGTGTACTTAGATTGCGATTTGTTTGCCTTCAAATTGCTTTGTCATCAGTTTATATTATAGTGCATTATTATCCTCACTATAGTGCAATATAATATTAACATGTTAAATTTCAAAGTTCAGTAAGAGGGCTTATAGAAAATTGTCTGCATGCTTGAACCTCATTATGTGTTTGCATGTTGCTTTGCAGGCTGTGAGAGCTGATGCACATTTTAATCTTAGAAGTGAACTTGGCAATAATCTTTCGGTCAAAAGTGCCATAGAGGGTTTACGGTACATATTTTTTGAACATTTTCTGCTCTTGTTTTAGTGTTATTCCTAGATGTAGAAATGGGCAGTGCACTCAGAATTGGTGGCGTGGAAATGAATACCTATAATAAAATGATTGAAGTGTAAGATTGAATGGTTAACAGATCTATGAGCCAATATAGTATGGCAAAGTTTGTTATTAGAGCTTGTTATAGCTTTAAAATCGACGGTTGGAGATTGATTGATTTCAAACAAATAACAATTAAAGCTTAATATATAAGTATGTTAAAACTATTCATGTGTCATGGTTTGGGTGTGTTGTTCCTTGGCAGGGGTATGTAAACCAAATTGGTCAATGGTAAGGTACATGCTTGATTTAGTCAGTACTAGAGACAAAAGAGGACAAGTGATTCAATAGTTCATTTGTAGTCTTGATTTAGTCAGCATTCTCAATCCAACAGGATTGTATATGCTTGTTAGAATGTTGTGCAATGTAATTACATTTAGAATATTTATAGGCTGTTGTCTTTCAATGCACACCCTTGTGTGCATACCTGAATGTGTCAGAACTTGATACCCATCTCCTTTTCTGCTGGTCCATTTCTATTCTGCCGAGTCTCTCAGCTTTTCTGTTCTGCTGCCCTGTTGCCATTTCTATTGCCATTGTTTTTTGCCCAATCAGAAATTACAGAACTTGTTTGTCTGGAACAAAAGTTATGTGCTCTCCAGTTATTCCTAATAAAAGATGGCATCCATTACTTTAAAAACAAATGGAATAACTACAGCTTCTCATACAGTGAATTGAGTTTAACTGATTCATTTCCTGTGAAACTTGTATTGTGCACACGCCCCAACGTTTTTTTTAACCATATTAACAAAATATCATACGGGGCACACCCCAAGAATGTGACTTATCATAAAACAGATTGAAAAGGCAAAACCATAATTCCTTTGAGCATATCTTATTTCGAAGACTGATTTTTACCTTATATAACAGGGAAGAATGATCACATCATTTCGAAAGATAAATGCTTGACAGTAAAAATGTTGAAAGAAAAACCTAGAAAAGTACCGCAAACCTTGTCATCTGGTCTGCAAAGTGTGCTGTCTGTCCAAGGAAAACACTAGAACTGAACACTTTTGGCAAATGAAAGTTCTAGAACAGAAAATGCTTACCCCTGAAGAAACCCTAGAATAGAGATAAATTGCGGCTAAAGAAATCCATATAACAGAAAAAAGGAGAGTTTTAAGAGCAATTTTACAATAGTGAGAAAAAAATAAAAAATAAAGGAAAATCCTAGAGCAGAAAGTACCAATGCTTTCCCAATCACTTAACATAAGTAAATGAACTTTAAAAAGGTAGGCATCATACATCTTAAGAGTGGTATTTTTAGCTCCTTAGGTTGGAACCTCTGCAACACTTTGGTGTCTAATAAACCATAGTTCACAGAATTGGCGAGTACTCGCTGAGCAAGGGAGTACTTGCGGGTTTACTCGTGAGTCAGTAGCACCGGAAAAATCGTCGATGAAACACATAAAACTCATTGATTTTTCCAGAAAAAATTGCCGATTTTTTGCCTGGAAATCGCTGGCAAAAAATGCGGGATAAAAAACCCACTAGGAACGCGGTTTTGATGCATTTTTTTCTCTTTAAGCCCTCAAAAATCCATTGTTTCTCCCTTAATTGATAAAATTGTGAAAATGGTGTGTAGGATGAAGTTTTGTGTGGTTTCAAAGGCCTTAATTTGGGTTTGGTGGCGAGGGTGCTGCCCCTTGACCCCGCGTTGTATCGCTACAAGGAACCTCATTGGGGGTGTTGCCCCTCAACCCCATTGGGGGCGTTGCCCCTAGATCCCCTAGATGAACATTCAAAATTTGAAGATAGTGAGTTCTTCAATTAGTGAAACTAGATTTGTACTTGCCTTTTCTTGCTTTGTTATGTACAAATAAGACCTCTTCAGATTCTGAATGTTCATTATGGTCAATTAGAGTAGAGATAACTCCTTCAAGGCTAATGTTTACCTTCCTTATTGTAAACACCATACCAAACATATTCTTGGGCAAACTATTCAAAATAATTGCTTTGGCATCATCATCCTTTACTTTCTCATTAATGCCTGCTAATGGATTTAATAGGGAGTGAAACTTATGTGTTCTGCCATTTTTGTACCTGTATCCATCTTGAATCCGTACAGTTTCTGCTTCAATGTCATCTTGGCACTTTCTGCTTCAGATCCAAAGAGCTTGTTTAGTGACTCCCAAATCTCTTTTGCAGATTTTGTAAAATCCACGTGGTGTAGGTATGCTTTTGACAAGCCGAGACTAATAGTCCCCAACTTTTTTTTACTTTTTTTTGATTTTTGATATTCCGCTTGGCAATTTCATTTGCATCAGTTGGTAAGATTGAGTTTGGTTTGACAACATCCCAAAGGTCTTTTTCAATTAGGTGTAATTGCATCTGTATTTGCCATGTATGAAAATCTCTTCCTTCAAACTTCTCAATGAGAGTTAATTTGTCCATCAATAGACTTTTAATCGAAGGTGTCGGGTTCAACCGATAATGCACCTTAACTATAGCACTTAACACATGGACAACTAATTTTATAAAACTAACAAGAATACCACTATAAAACTATTAAAACTTTATTTTAATTTAGAAATCAAATCTATTAAAACAAAACTTTTTATATATATTTTAATTGACTCTAGAAAAGTGATAATTTTAACCTAATAGAAGACAACTAACAAAACAATAGACTATAAAATTACCTAGAATGACAATAATCAATTCCCTAAATATGCCCACCTTTAAAATGTTCCACTTTCTTAACATGAAACTTTCTCCATCTAGCGACTTAAACACAAAAGAATATGGACCTCAATGCGCTCAGCAAATTCAAGTCGTACGCACCCTCAACATTCATGGCCTCCACAGGATAAGCGCCATTGCTTTCTCACCCCTGTACAAGAAGAATGGCCGCTGAAATAGATTTTGCTATGTACGTGAGCATTTGAAGAAGCACATTCAGGACAATGCGAGGGAAAAGGATCCTGTGCATGGCTGCTTCGAAATCATAGTCATGCTTCAGGGTCGCGTGGAGAGACTCTATGAAGAGTTGGAGCTCATTATATCACAACAATGAGCCCTCCAACGCTAGGGATGTGGCCTTAATTGTTGAAGGCGCAGCGTTGGTGAGGATGGGAACACAAAACAAAGATGTCACGGAGGCCGAATATCATAGACCACAACAATCTCTTCCACGCATAATTCGACAAAATATTGATAGCCATGCCCTTGTCCATGGAATCAACCACAAAGATCCTTATCTATGATCTTAATTAAAAAGACAGGAAGCATAAACTAGATTTGATGGGAAAAAATCCCGCTCTGATACCATATCAGAGATTTTGGGCAGAATAATAGAGCATTCAAAGAAAAATTACACAAATAAATTAATAATATTGTGCTCCATCTCGTTTCAAACTATTACATATATAAAGGACTACACATCCCTTGCACGGTCTTAACTAATTCCAGGCTTAGCGAGTTTTTAAAACAACTCGTAACCAAAACAAAATTGAGCACTAACAGTACATTTCCAATAATCACATCATTCATGACTTTGTCATTTGTGTTGGGAAAGCTTTTGCTTGTAGGTACCTTTTGGTTAGCATCTTGGATTTCTTTTTGGGGATTCTTGAGAGAGCTGGGAGGGTGTGGCAAGAGGAATTGATCATTGTCTGATATATTTTGTTATTGCTGACCATTCTTAGATTGACATTTGGAATTTGTTGTTTGGGAAAACCTTGTGATTAATTAGGTTTTATGAAATTTATGGGAGATTCTCATGGAGAATAGAATGCCTAATTGGGTTCTCACTATAGTTCTTCAGACTGACATTCAGAGAAGAAGCAAGATAGAAAGGGAAAGAAACCCTAACCTGATGTTGGAAATGGTTGAGGAGCACGAAGTGGTACCCAAAAACCCTAGTGTAACGACCGTCCAAGGTAAAATACTCCATGAGCACATTCAACATCTTCCTCCAATGCGAGACAATCCTTCCAAAATCATAATAGCTTTTGGTAGTCCTTCGCAGGTCCTCCTTTTCCTTCTTAGTCTTTGGAAATTTCTGCACAGCCTAGTCCGAGAGCTTCCTGTCCCTATAAAACTTGATGCCCTTAATGGAAAGCCCCGTAACCTCCGCAATTAACTGCTCATCAATGACAACCTTTCTCCCAAACAAATTAATCTCGCCATCCTTCCATTCTTTGGCAAAAAACCTAGTGATATTCGGATCCTAGCCATGAAGTTTTCCAATGAAGATGGTTATCCCACCCTTCTGCAGCATCTCCCAAACCTTCGTGTCGTTTCTTAGCTGCTCACAATCTGTCGGCTCCACCCTGCGGCTCTCACCACCCATGTTGGTAGAATTGCAGACTAGTTTGGAAAGTTCTGGAACACTAGGTAAGTTGGCCGACGAAATACCCAGAAAGTGTGCGAAGCACCAAATATCAAAATAAAAAATACCTATGTTGAGCTTTGGCCAGCAATGAGAAATAATTGAACAGCAGTCCCGAGATTGCATGGCATGACACTCCACAATCATTCGTTGGTAGGGAGAATTTGCACCTTCTTGTGAATTCAGTCATACATAATTAAGGCAGTGACGTCAACCTCCAACTCATCACTCCTCTGCCACATCACCTTTTCCATCGCGTGAACTCCTTTATTGGCAAAAAAGTCCGCCACCGTGTTAATTTCCCTATAGGCATGGGAAATATAACAATGCTTAAAGTTACTAATAATCCCCTTGGAGAGATTAATCCAATTCTCTATAGTCCATGAAGGTTTTTGAACGCCCTTTATACATTGAATAATATTATTCGAATCTCCTTCAAGCCACACATTTTTAAGATTCAATTGACGAGCGAGATTCAAAACTTGAAACGCCCCTATGGCCTCGACAATATGGTTAGTTTGGGTGCCCAAGGGGAGAGCAATTGCAACAATAAAACATCCATTCTCATCCCTTATCACTCCTCCACACCTAATAGGCCCAAGATTACCCTTGGCCGCCCCATCGAAGTTGATTTTGACCCAAACAGGAGGAGGGAGGTTCCAATGGATACCATCTCTAGGCCCCTTAGTGGCCTTAGGAGTAGAAGAAGTCTCAACATTAATCTTCCAAGCCTCAATAACTCTGAGCTCATAATCTTGGCAGTTGACCTTTCCCTTAGACTTGAATTTACTATTGAGCATATTGAAATTCTCTCTCATAGCAGAATTAGGTCTCCAAAAACTTCCTTATTCCAAATTCGGACCTTGGTTTTAACCTCTCTAACCTTCTTAGCCACTCGAAACATAGCAGTGCCACTAACATTTATATTCCATCACTTTTGAATGCAGTTAAAGATATTAGGATGAGACAACCACATTCTTTCAAATCTAAAAGGAAAGTTTCTCTTACCTGAAACAGAGTCAGCCACAAAACTTATAGGAAAGTGATATGAGCCAATTCTGGAGAGAGCATTTAGAGAACAAAATTAATCCTTCATCCAGTTATCCGAAATTAGGGCCCTATCAAGCCTAACTTGGATAAGGTTGTTCCTAGCCCTTCTATTAGACCAAGTGTAGGTAGCCCCCTTGAGGTCCACATTGTGCAGATGAAGGGAGTTGATAAAATCCATCAGGACCAGTTTACTATCCCACTGTATTTGAGACCCCCCAAATTTATCCGACACAGAGAACGGAGTATTAAAATCCCCCATGATGATCCAGTTCTCATTAGGAAAGCATAATCTAAAAGACTCCAGTCTTTTCCAAAAATTCCTTCTCTTAGCTTTATTATTGGGGGCATAGATATTAGACAAAATCGAGCTGAAATCATCTCTGATATGCCTAAATCTAGTAGCCACATGATTGGCATCTTCCCAAATCGGAGTACCATGAAGATGATCTTGATTCCAAAAGGTCACTAAACCTCCAGAAGCCCCCTCTGAGCTCCTTCCCTGCACACCACCATTCTTGAAGATCTTAATCTTTTCCACTCTATCTTTTGGCATCTTGGTCTCCTGAACAATTAGAATATCAGGCTTATGGGAACTGTTTAGTCCCCGAATATTCCATGACATGCACTACATTTCTTTAATGGGGTATTGCTTCGACAAATATCCGGGATGGTTCTTTGAACCCCATCAACAATATTTTGGATGCATTCCTGCTCTCTATGCCACTTTGATGATTTTCTGCCCAAACTTCTCTGGACTCCAACATCCGCTTTTGATCTGTTTCTTGTAGAAACCCCCCCTGTGTTGTTTCCTTTTTTGCTCTTCTTCTTCTCAACCTTAGTATATAAACTATCCTCATCAAGATCCAGGTCCTCAAGACCCATGAAATCTTGTCCATCCATGAAGACCTTAGCCACAACAACTCTATTCACCAGAGAGTACCCCACATCATTCTTCGCCTTACAGGTATCCACGGAATTCCCAAAAGTGGATTTCACAATCTCTGGAGAACTTTGAGAGCCATCCTGGATAGAAGAAAGATTGATCTTCTCCCCAGATGCCTCAGAGCCCTCCTCATCACTTGCCTTACCTTGACCTAAATAGGATGTTTCCTCCGAGCCCTCTTCAACAGAGTCTGGAACCCACTTTTCTAGATTCAAGCTTTCATCCCGCTTTTCGACGCTCCCTCCTTCTACCTTTTCATCCTCCCCCTTGGATTCTATAGATCCCATATCCAAAACTGCTCTGTTATGATCATTAGCATCTCCTTCTAGAGCTGCAAGGTTGTCATTACCATTCACAGTGTCCTCCACATTATTAACATCTGGAGTGGGGATTCGACACTCCCTAGAATTCCCCTAACCATTCTCAGGTATATTCTTGTCCCCACTGATAATGTCTTCTGGGGGTTTCTCTGCCACTTTAGCCTTCCATATCTTGTTCTCCTTGGAAGCAACCTTAGTATCAGGCTTGGGTGCATTGCTTGGGCATTTCCTAGCCCAATGCCCAGATTTTTTGCAAGTGAAACGCACAAAAGAAAGAGTCTCAAACTCTACAGTCTGAACCCATTTTCCAAGTTTTGACACAATTTTAATTGATGATGGCAGATCAGTAGATTGTGTAATACCCACACAGATTTTGGCAAAAACCAGCCTTTTTCTGGACGAAGTCATGGTGTCTACGGATAACAACTCCCCGAAGGAGCTAGCAATTCCCCTGAACACATCCTCATTCCAATACTCCAATGGTAAACCTAGTAAACGAACCCACACGGGCACCGCTTCAAAAGAAGCATTTGAGAAATCCATTTTCGGGGACCACTTCTTGATAGCCAAAGATGACTTGCCAATGACCCAAGGGCCACCACATAGAACTGCTAGTTTATCCTCTTCGCAAGAAAAAGCGAAGGAGAAGAAATCCTTGGGCAGAGCCGCTACCTCAACTTGACCTTTAACCCTCCACTTCTTCCTTACAAAGTCCCTAACCACTTCAATATTTGGTCTTGGACCCATAAATTTTCCCACCAGCGAAGAAGCCATTAAAGAAACGTTATGATCAATCACTGGATCAGGTACAAGAATAGCAAACGTCCCACTCGAGGGAGACAAAATATTGCTCTTCGAAGGAAAGGTGGACTTACCAACAGGCTTGGTTCCAAACAGCGAAATCCACTTCCTCTTTGAATCCTCCCGTGACTGGTCTCTCGAACCTTTATCTACGCCCTGGTTTCCCAGACACCCGGACCCACAAGCCCCATCCTTTGGAGAAGAGTTAGAGGACAACTTACCTTCTGAAGACACCTTTCCACTTGGGTCCCCTCGTTTTTCTGGGCTCTAGTCCTCGGAAGCCACTCCCTCCTGCCCGTCGCCTGCATTCTCCCCTGCCGCATCCCTAGAAAGACCACCCCCCGGCATAGACCCAACTGCCTTCGAACCAGACACCCGATGCCAGCCAAAAAATTCAAAATCACGTTCCCGCTCGCCTTTTTTGTGAAATTTTGTGAGTCTTCTTCGAAGACAATTTCGCATTTAATTCGATAATATTCATTGAGATAAATCAGGTGATATTCTAACTATTACTATTCCAAATTTTCATCCATAACGATATCATATTCAGTCTTTGCAAGGAAAGGTTATAGACTAGTAGTTATATCTGCAGTTTATCCTTGAATATCAATTTTTATATTTGCAGTCTATTTTAACATTTCTCAGCTGACTCATATTCAAGGAAAGAACAATCCAAAATAGTCACATGTATTAATTTGATTGGAAGACGTGACCTGGAAGATTCATGCAGGAGGGAGCATTTAATTATTTGGCACTAAAAAGGTCTAGGTTAAGACAAAATAACCAAAGCTGGAGATTAATATAAATAGCACCAGAGTGTATACGAAATCAGTTCCTTAGAAGGTTTCCAGCCATGGGTCCCTTACATATAACGGCTCTACAATTAAGCATAAGACTTTAAATCGTTACCGCCGCATAAGACAAAGGGAAGTAATTCAAACTTTAATTAATATTCATTTTGTCAATGCAATGCTATTTAAGGAGCAACCAACAGTATAAATTCAAGAAAGCTTGAATGATATTGGCATTTCAAATTTTGATAGCCACCAGATATTCTTTGAAGGGAATTGCATCACTTGAGACATATCGAGAGTTGCTTGATTGATGATTACCAATTGTTATTTCCAGTGCTTATATGATTGAGTCGCCAGTTATTGGTTGGTCATTGGGCTGTAACAAGCATTCATTATTGACCTATTGGAGATGATTATAGGTGTTGCATTAAAGAGCTTTCATATGTCGCGGTAATTCTAAAGGCACTTTACTAGTCATAGTTTTCCTACAAGTCGTTTAATTATTTCTGAAGGTGACAATTTGATGATATATACAGGTCAAAAAATTGACATATTTTGTATATGTTGGTATTGATAAAAATACCTTGAATAGTTTATGTCTGAGTTATATATTCATTGTGGTCTAATATATTTCCATTAGATTTTCTGGAACATGAATAAGTTGTTCATAACCGTGGAGTTTCTTAATCTGTTATTTGAAGTGCTACAATCTGTGATTCCATATGTAATTCCTAAAATATATTTGCATTGGACCTGAATATCATAGTTGCCGGGAGACACAGGGTACGGGTACTGGTACGGGGACGGGGACACCAATAAAATTAGGGTATGTGAGTTAAATGAATAAGGAGACGGCTATTTTATATGTAAATGATTCACTGGAAATTTTGGGTACGGGGACTGGTACGTTGTCTATGTTCCCAAAATGGAGTTTCCCGCAACTATGCTGAATATATATGAACTCGAAATTGTAGCATTTGATTTGAAATTGTTGTGCATCTAAAGAACATTAAGAATCACAAACATTAGATTACTTTGCAGAAGTTAAATCGTTTCAGATAGTGACAAAATAACATTGTCAAACTTGGGTAATCGTTAATAATCTTGGTCCAAGGGTGTCAGGGTTATTACAATTAACCTTTTCTTGTTCTGCATTTCAATGTTTTTTTTTTATTCTTTAGTGTTGCAATTTTGGGGGCATGACATCATTGAAGAAGCTCCAATTTTTCCTAATTGATAAACAATTTTCAAACATGTTGGCAAAATCAGATCTATTACTATTTATCAATAGATGTCTCAACATTTCTAATTTCTTGGTGAATCTATACATGGCATGTCCAATGGGGTTGGGTTTAGTCTTCCACCAGTCAACTACTTATACTAAAGAATTAGCTGGTTGTAAGCCACAACTTTTGAAATCTGAAGGGGCTCACATGGTGTGGTGCTAGTCTTAATGCTTAAGAGTGATTGACCAGTGGTTTGATGGCCCAGTGTTTTGTACTGAACAATTAACCGTTAAACTAGATTGAATCCATTGAGGAGATAATTGTTTGATCCAATTTTTGAGCACTTTGATTTTTCCCTATCCTCCTATTAGTCCAGGTATAGCTGTTGTTGCTGGAGTCCATGTTGACTAAACCAGTACTGGCAATTACTTCCATCAAGTGTTTTTTGTTGAATCTTTTGTCGACCTCTTTCCTCCTCCCGTGTTTTAATGGTGTTGAAAAATCTCCCATAAGGATTGAGGGAAAGAGTTGTATTTAGGAGAGACCTGTCTTTATTCAGTCAAGAATCATGGATCCATTGTTTGCTCTTGGAGGAATATAGATTGACAACACAAGATTGCATAGTATTGAGAATTAAAATGAAGATACTCTCTACATCCCAAGGAAGTGTTGTATGAGAAATTGGAACGTATCTTTGAGGTCTCTATAGAGTTGTTGATTTAGTTTACTCACAGTAGTGAAGTTGCTTATTACTCCACGGACTCTGAAATTTGGTGTGCCCTAGGTCGTCAGATCTAGTGGTTTCTTGGAGAAGGATCATAACTAATGTGATGCTTTTTGTTGTTGCTATGAAGAAAGTGCTGTTTGTTGGGGGTACATATTCCCTACATATTCCAGGGAAGAAATATCATTGGGTTTACTGATCTGGATCTAAAATGTCTAAATCTTCCTCTTCATCCAAGTTAATGGATTATGGCGCCCAGATTTGTAGAGCTTTGGGCTGGGTCCTACTAATAGTTGGCCTTGGGGCACTATCTCCACACTTGATTTTCGTTTCTTGAGGACAGAAAAATGTTTTCTTGCATTCTTTCTCTTTTGGTTGGGTTATTTAGTATGGGCTAGATTAACCTTTGATGTACCTCTTGTTTGGTTGTGGTGTTTGGCTGTTTGGTTGGGTCTGGACGATAAATTTCTCTTTCTTTGTTGAGTGGTGTCTATTTGTGAATATGTAGAGTTATATTTGACAGGTTCCTTGCATAACTTGTCTAGTATTGTTTCTTGCGGATATTCTAGAGAAGAAAATGGGTTTGCTGTGTTTATATCTGAACCAGTGGCTGATTTTTCCTGGCATATGCTCTGCTAAATTTTTTGTCACTGATTGGCTGTTTTTGATGACTCCCCTCTCGTTATTGAGTGGTTGCTCCCATTTGATGCTATCCAGATTAAGAATTACTCTATCAGGCAATGGTGTTTCCAGATCTACTTATACAGATGCAGGTGTAATTGAAAACTCTTGTGTTGTTGATCATCTCACAAGAGGTGCATTAGTCTCCAATCATTGTGCCTATTCTTTGTAAGACAAGTTCGTACCAGTATTCACTTGGCAGAAGTGGGAGATGAACCCATACAGGAACTCTGCCTGGGAGATCTTCTGTGCAGTTGAAAGCTGGAGCCTAATGTATCAGGCAATGGTGTTTCCAGATGTACCTACACAGATGCAGGTGTAATTGAAATCTCCTGGGTTGTGGGTCATCTCACAAGAGGTGAATTAGTCTCCAATTGTTGAGTCTATTCTTTGTAGACAAGTTCATACCATTATTCACTTGGCAGAAGTGAGAGATGGACCCATACAGGAGCTGTGCTTCGGAGATCTTCTGTATGGTTGAAAGATGGAGCCTAATGTTTAATAAACAGTCCAAAAGTGTTGAGAAACCATGGTCCATCCTACCAGATATTTTTCTTTTTCTGCTTGAATGCAAAATTGGCTAGAAAATACCCTTTGGGCATTAGTAGTGTTTCTATTGTTCTGAAGGGTTTCCAGTTGTCCTAGATCCAAGATTTGAGAGTTTTGGGTTTTGGGAAATCTCCCATGAAGTGGCAGATCAGAGCTTGTTCTTTGAGTAGCCAAAGATGTCCTTACATTTCTTTCAAAGAGATTGATTTTAGCCATCCTAAGGAAGCAACGATTTTCTTTTCAGCTGGAAAATTAGGTATGTGTAAGGTTTTTTAGCATGGTATTGAAGGAATCCTCCTAGTTTAGAGCTACTGGGTTTTGGTTGTTCCAAACTTCCGAGGTAGTGATATTTTTTTATGACTTAGCCTAAGTAGTGTGTCCCTCTGTGGAGGCCATGGCTTCTTCTGGGGTAAGTGGGTGTGAAAAATCAGCAGATCTGAATGAGAGCCCGCAGGAAGGATAGGAAGGCTAGAGAAGATTGTGGGGCTGTGGTTTCTTTTGAGTGCCTTGGCAATGTTATGAGTTCAGTCATCATTGAATTCCAATCGTCTATTTTCTATAGGCTTTTTATCTAATTGTATAAGAAGTCCCAAATTTTGTCAGACTTGTAGTTAGAATTGGTGGATTGGTTTTTGAAAGAAAATAGAAAAAGGAAAATCATAGATTTCTGGAGTCCTATCCCTCCAGCTGACGATTATCAAGATAGGTCTGGTCAATACATTATCAGGGCAACTGATCAGTTAATAGTAATGTAATTCATCATCATTTAATATTAAAGGAAAATAGAAAAAGGAAAATCATAGATTTCTGGAGTCCTATCCATCCAGCTGACGATTATCAAGATTAGGTCTGGTCAATACATAATCAGGGCAATTGATCGGTTAATAGTAATGTAATTCAAACTGCAAGTGAAGGGATCTCAAATGTATAACTCAAATCTAAAAGACTTTTTTGCAAGATATGTTATAAAACCATCTGACTTTTCCATGCTAAGCACTGTTTAACGTCTGTGTAGGCCAATAGGCGCTGTTATATATGAACAACAAGGCAAGCTCAAGATAAGCTTGCGAGCAACTGATGATTCCATTGACACCACTGAAATCTCAAGGGTAAGTTGGGTAAATTTCAGAGTTGTTAGAGTGTTCGAGGAAGAAACAGTGTTTATTATGTCTTATTACAATCTGACAATAACCTTTTATTCAGAAATTGGTATATTTTTATTATAATTTTGTTTTGATGAGCCATGCCTTTGTCAATTGATAATATTCTAAGTTCTTTTGTATGCTGTCCATGTTGTCTATAATATATTTGTAGGCATATGGTGGGGGAGGTCACTCTGGCGCAAGTTCATTTTTTATATCCCGAGAAGAATTTAGCAAGTGGAATTGTTAGACAATTTGCTCTACATATGTTAAGATTTGAAATGGAGAGTTTGTAGTAGGTTGTTAAAGGAAAGAGGAATAGCTAAGATGAACCTTGCACATGCCATGGCCAGTGTAATTATCCACACAAGATTCAAGTATTGGTGGATGGTTGGTCATCAATATGTAAATCGTTGATTTTATTATTATTTTTAATTTTTAATGTTGGCAAGGTTTTTCTTTGCTCTATGGCGAATTTGCCCGATGTGGTTGGCCTCCTTAAATTCTGAGTAACCACGCTTGCAAATAATTTGAAGAGCTTATGTACATGCCATGGCCAGTGTAATTATCCACACAAGATTCAAGTATTGGTGGATGGTTGGTCATCAATATGTAAATCGTTGATTTTATTATTATTTTTTATTTTTAATGTTGGCAAGGTTTTTCTTTGCTCTATGGCGAATTTGTCCAATGTGCTTGGCCTCCTTATATTCTTAGTAACCACGCTTGTAAATAATTTGAAGAGCTTATGTTTGATATTAAATACATCAATTGGCAACGTTGAACAAAACAGATTAGAATAAAACCATTTTTCTAAGTCAAACATTGTAGACACCTTGCTGGAATGTAGCATATGGTCTACTATTTTTTCGGTTTTATGGGAGTTCTGAAATCATTATTCCCATTATCAACCACTCTACATTTATTTAGTGTCTACTGCATGAAAGCTTTCTTTCAGATGCACAGGAGCATATAATTAACTTCTATTTAAAATACATTGAAAATGTTACATAGTTTATTTGTTCCAGCAATGAGTTGAGTACCATGTTTCTCATATTCGTATCATTAGAATTATACGCTTCTGCAGTTACATAATTTAATAAAACGAAGGTCAATACACATTGCAGCCATCATATTGAATGCCCTTACTATGGAACATGAACTATAGGGCATTTTTCCCTTCCTTGTTTCTTTCTAGGTGATGTTCTCCAAACAGAGTGTAGAAGACGAGCACAACTATTAAGTTGACTCTGCCATGAAGCCCTACAGAAAGCACATAATTGTAATGTTGCAATCATGCTTTCCTATACTTGAATACAAAGACATTGAAGATGATGACCACAATCAACCATGAGGTGCGGTTCATGGGAATGGCTGGAGGTGTATAGGTGGTTGTTTTCAACAAGACTGGCATCTAAGTTGTTGGTTCTAGTATGGGATTGGGCATGGGTATGGGATATGGGTATGCCGGTATGGTGATTTTTTTTTCCTTGGGTACGGTATGTTTGGGTACGGTTGTATATATATTATACAAAATTGTAAATACATTTGATAGTATGAGCTATGATACTTCATCAATCATCAATCATCATTAAATCTAAAATCATTGATCAATGCTAGTGATAAACTATAAGTCTATAAAGATAAATGCTAATTGATAGTTCAAAATTCCAATACATATGTCATACTCATATATCTTATATGTCTCTCTAGTCATGATTCAAATGAAGATCATTACAATTATTCATCAATCATCAAAAGGATCTAGATCAAATTCATCATTTGGTTCAACATCATTTGAACCACAAGCAAATGCATTGCCACTTGTAGTAGGTGCATCATGTGCAAGAGTCTCAGCATCATCATCATCATCTATAGTGACTCTAGCAAGCTCTGCAATAGATGCATCCAAGTTGGCACACTCAAGGGCTATGTCCCAATTCTTCATTGAACCATCCTTGTACTCATCTTGCTTATGTGATAGAAGACGCAAGTTGGAATGGACATAAACCAAGTCTTCTGCTTTTTTTGCAGCCAACCGGTTACGCTTCACTGAGTGGATATAGGAGTATGTACTCCAATTTCGTTCAGCCAAAGAACTTGCAACCTGTTGAAATTGGAGAGAAAACCAAAATAACTTAGAAATAAAAAATGCAAAATAAATTAAAGAATGGTAAGTAGTAGTACTAAACTTAAAGTCTACAATACAAATGTTAAATAAAAAAAATAAAAAAATAAAAATTACTTGTGATAGAATCTTGATTGCAAGAGGTTGGAGGAACATAAAATCTTGCCCATGGAGGTACCACCATGTACGAGCATCTATTGTGTATTGGTCTTGAATAGCACAAAGACTATGATTCTGTCCTGAGATGAACAAGCCAAACTCTTTCCTAACATTTTCCACCACTTCTGGATCTACGAAGAGTCTTCTGAATGCTCGCTTGTACCCATTAGCAACTTCACAATCTCTATATGGTGGAGTTCTCCCTAGCAAAGCAAGTATCTGTGAACTATAGTATTTGGGAGATAATGCATATGCAAGGAGATGCAATGGTGTGTTCATCTTGTCCCAACGGTGGTGAATGATTTTTTCAACTCTATGAAAAAATGTTTCTTGGGGGTCATTCTCTTTTTCTGCTATTATCACCTTTATTTTTTCTATCATGGAGTCAATACCATCATAGATTTCCCCCAAACATGGTCAATCTATATCAGCAAACCTGATCAAACTCATGATAGGCTCGGTGAATCTCAAAACATAGGCCACACGATCCCACCAAATGTCATCTAGGATCAATGACTTGACCTTTTGGGCCCTCTCTGAACTTGATGTTTTCCAAATACTCCATTGGTTGCTAATAACCATGGCACCCAATGCCTCTCACACCTTCACAAGTCATCTCAAAAAGATTGTTTGTGATGCAAATCGGGTCTCAGCAACCTAGGATCATGTAAAACATAAGTTAATAATAATAACACATTAAAATATAAATCCATAAAATTAAAAAATAAATTACATAATTGATAATTAAATTAAATTTACCTTCAATAATTCCAATCTTGAGAAAGTCCTGAAGATGCTTTGTGACATATGGTGGTTTGTCACAAACATTTGGATCTCCTCAGCCTCTTGGTATATATCTTTCACCCATTCTATTTGAGTGCCAATTGCTTGCATCACCAAGTTAAGGGAGTGTACAGTGCATGGTGTCCAAAAAATGTGTTCATACCTTTGCTCAACCAAAATACTTGCAGCCCTGCAATTTTTTGCATTGTCTGTAATGACTTGAACAACATTTTCCGGATCCACCATCTCTATGGACTCAATGAGGATTTTTGAAATGAATTCTGCATCCTTGATTTGCCCCTCACAATCAACTACCTTCAAAAACATAGCCCCTTTTGGGGACACTGCAATAACATTTATCAAAGGTCAGTTTTTGCAATCCTTCCATCCATTGGAAACAATAGACATTCCTGTTTCAACCCAAGAATCCCTAATTGGTTTGAGTGATGTCTCTACATGATTTTTTTCTTTTACTAATAAGGTGGTGCACACTTTTTCATACCCAGGAGATTTGAAATCTGAAGGTGCAGTATTGATTGCCTCCACCATTTCACGCCAATATGGTGATCTCACCAAGTTGAAAGGAAGACCATTGGCATAAATGCAACGTGCAATTTTTTCCTCTGCGATGTCTCTTGCTTCATTTTGAAATGCCCTATCCAATGGTCCTCTTTTGCGGGAAGAAATGGGGTCTTCTACTTGGACAAAGAGTGTCTCCAAGGAAGGATGTTGAGAGGCCACTGTTGAATCTGCAGGCAAAGTCATTGATTTTTTCTTTGCTAAAGGATGGTTTCTTAATTTTGTTCTTTCAGCCATAGCATCAACTTCTTCTTGTTCAACAATGTATTTCATAATTTTATCCTTTGACAACCCCTTCTTATTTGGCCCTCCACATACTCTAATCCCTTGCCCACCTTGTCCACAAAGGTGAAATCTCACTCAACTATATGAGCTCTTAAATTGGATTTTACACTCATCACAAATTCAAACAAATGCCCCACCTCCTGGAAGCTGTTCAACCATCGTAGTATGATGGCATAAAGGAGATGCTACATCAATTTTAAACTTTTGGTTTTTACCAGTAGTAACACCCACTGAACTTGAACTTGTAGCCATTTGAACTTTGATTTTTCTGTTATAAGAAATATAAAGTATTGAACAAATTACAAAATGAACACCAAAATACATTGAAACAAATAGCAAATCTTATTTCTTCTTTTCTAAAAAAAATCTTCAAAAACTTGAAAAAATCTTCAAAAACTTGAAAGAATCCATCATAAACTTGAAAAAATGAGTTAAAATGCATACCTTAGGTGATTAGATCTCCTTTGTGCAAGCTATCCTCGATTCCTTTTGCACTTGATCGATCTCCTTCAAAAAACTAGCAACCTTCAAAATAAGAAAAATGGAGGGCAAAATATGTTTGTTAGAGCAATGAAATGTTGAATGAGTGATAAATGCATGTTATGAAGATGTTTTAGGGTTTTATTTGCACTTTAGTTTTTTTTTTTTAAAATTGTTTGCTTTTGGGCGCCCAAACTCTGCGATAGTGTTTGGATATGCTCGAGCACTTTTGGGCGCACCCAGGGAGTGCCTAAGCACCCCTAAGTGCTCCCAACTGTGCCTCGGCAAGAACCAGAGCCCAAATGCTCTCAGAGTGGGTTCTCTAGGAAAAATAGAAGAACTCGGTAACATAGACTGGCATGTTCATGAGAAGAATTCATGATGTTGAGAAAACTTTAGGTAGAAGCCATACATAAAATGGAGTCACAACCCTGCTAAGAACTAATGTTGTCAATCAAACACCAAGGTTACCAAAAATCCCCTTTGGGTCAACAAGATCCCATATAATTGAGCATCAGAGAATACATAGTCTCTGGGGCAAGTACAAGGACTAGGAGAAAGGATGGATTCTTGTCATCTATGTTGCTTAGCCAAGGACCCGACTACCTAGATTCATAGGGTACTCAATAAGCTCACCAAGTTTTGGGTTGGGCTAGGCCTTTTGAGCCTTGTAGATTTGACTAGCAGTTTTGTTGAGTTTCTGTCATACTTGCTAGACTTGTTGGGACTCTAAGTTCTAAGCTTGAGACATTGTCGTACAAGTGGAGACAAAAAATGAAAAATAAAAAATAAAAATGAGTTCTAGGGTAAAGGACCCAGTAGTTGAGCATGTTCCAATAGTTGTTATAGCATTTGTTGATTTAATGTCCAATATTTTTAACAATATTGAACCAATGGTTGTGACTTTAAAGTTATTAGTGTTGATGATAACTAACAATAATTGAATAATATGAATTCCTTAGATCTAAAAAGCAACAAATCATGTGATGCCACATCAGCGCACCAACAAAACATGATTTAGTGCACAAGTATCAGTCTCACTTTTTTTTGGGACCTTTTTGGGCACCTTGACAAAAAACATGCTGATGTGGCATCATATGTGGCCCTAAAACCTCAGTTATAAGTAGAGGTGTTGCCAAGTTGCTGTAAAAAATTGAGATTTTTTTTGAAATTTTCATGTAGAATTTTGAGAAGCGCGAAGTTAAGATTTAAAAAAAAAACGAAACATTTTAAATTGTCTGTTTTACCTGTCGATTTTGGGTACAGTATGCCCCATAATCGGGTACGACCTGGAACCTTGTGGAATCAGATAGAATTCAGTTTTTTAATGTTTGAAACGTTTCTAGGTTCTTTTGGCCGAATCCCAACGTATCCTACGTCCATATAGCAATTTCAATATGATTCCAAAGCGTTTCGAAGAGCGAGCATGAGTTTCAAAGGTTCTTTTTTAATTTTTCAATCCGCGACAGTCCAGTAGGTAGGATTTCTATAATTTTTGAAGGTTTTAATAGTTTAAAAATTAAAACTTTAAAATGCCGAACCCCTATTTATTTATTTATTTTTCTTTGTAGTTTAATTTTTTTAATAATTATTGTTTAATGGTTTTAAAACTTTAAACTTTTAAATTTTAATATTTTCATCATTTTATAATTAATAATATAGACAATTTATTATTAATGTTTATAATGATTATTAAATAGCAAAATATAGATAATTTATTTACTAAATATACATAATATAAACAATATACTAATATAATTGTTTTATAATGTTTATTAAATATACAATATAGTAATTTTAATTTTAATTTGTATTTATTATTTTGTAGTTTAATTTATATTAATATATTAATAATTAATATAATAGATGTAAATGTTACATAATAAAATATTATATTAATATAATTATCTATGTTATAGACTTATAAACTTTTAGTTAATTGAAATTTGAATTATTAATTATTAATTGAAATTCTATATTTATAATTTATTAATTATTTTTAAATTTTTTAATATTGTATATATTAATATATTATATTATTAATTAGTATTATATTATAAATTTTTATATGTTACTACTAGTAATAGTTTAATAATTAATACTATAAATTATAAATTATAATTATCTTAATTTTTAATAATATATTAAATGTTAATTTTAAATTAATTTTAAAACAATTATTGAACATTTGTTTTTTGAATTTTTGTGGTGAATATAATGGCAACCAATATTAGTTCTATTGGTTGATCCACCTTCAAAATCGACCCAAATTCACCTTTATGGAGACATGTGCAGATGATAGAACAAATTCAAGGTTGTGGAACATTTGTTAGGATATGCAGTATATGTAATATGAAGTATACTATCTCGTATAGTCGGGTGAAATCTCTTATCTATGTCATTCCCAATCGGGGAATCAAAACATGTCTAGGAAAAGATGGTAAAGGGTTACTACCTGATCAAATAACATAATATATGAGAGAAAGAGGAAGCATATGCAAGACTTGCCCATGGCACAAACCATCCTTTGAGGAGAGGAAGGGGATCAAGGAGCCCCTCTGCTTCTCCTCATAGTGCCTTTCTTGATGTCATGGTAGAGAGCCACCCAATTTTGGGTAGAATTGAAGAACCTGTTAGTGTTGGGTAGAATTGAAGAACCTGTTAGTGTGAAGAGAAGCAAGGGGCTCTATAATGTCCCCTTTTCTAAAAATAGCATTTACTATTTTTAGTAAACCCAATTTTCAAAATTGCTAATAAAGACTTGCAGATAAATCAGGTAAATTGGCTTTTCATGATAAATTTATAAAATTATATTTGGGGAACAAATTAAAATTATTTTTTTATTTTATTATCATGGGTCCAAATGGGGTGTTAGAAATTGGGATGAGTTATTTTGGAGCATCTTTTCCAAATTAAGTTGCAAGACTTCAATCGACACATGGTAGCTTGCATTATAGAGTGGAAGAAATCAATGGAAACTTGGCACCGAAGGTCACATGCACTACATGCAAAAGGGAATCTCTCCTTGGTTGTTACTTTTGGCTCTCTAACTTGGAAATTGAATATTTTTCAATAAAACATGAATTTGGGCTTCATTTTGGAGGGTATTTGTTGTAGATTTTGGCTGAGTGTTTCCTCTTCTTCAAAGGTTGGTAATCAATGAAGAAAAGATCTTTGAGGCTGGTAAACCAAGGAGATTGAGGCTCAAAGACAGTGGTTTTGAGGGTCTCTAGGTGCAATTTCATCTGGAGATTGCCATTGTGTTGAATGCTCTTCAATTTGGTAAATTGTTCTCAATTTATTTGCAATTTATTTCAGTTTTGAGTGTGTTTTGGGTTTTGGTTTGAGTGGCTGTTGAGTGCAACAAATATATTTGCATTAGAGGTATTCCTCTCATGTATTTTTTTGCTCAAATAAGAGGTATTTTAGTTTGGTGAGTTTGTGTGGAGATTGCTCCAATTTGGAGTGTGTTGTATCCTCCAGATTTTGGGTTTGGTTCTAGTTTGGCTTGCATCTTTCAGATTAGAGGTTGTTGTGTATATTTTCTATTGTTAGCAACATATTTAGATGCTATTGAAGTATTCGATATATGTAATTTGTTGTACCTGATCATTGGTCTAAAGATTGGTGAAATAGTGAGGAGTTGGCTTCAGTCTCAGTGCACAATTTTGGCTTTTGGTTAGAGTTCTTCTACATAATTTTATGCAGTTGTTCTTGGTTATATTCTAATGTATATGATAGAAATTTTAATGTAAATTCATGTGAAGATCCATAATAAATCATTCTATTTCAATTGCAACTTTCCTGATTTCCAGTTTATGCATTTTGGTGCATATTTAAGATTCCAAATTGTGTTTTCCTTATGCATATTTGCAGAAAATGTACAATTGTTGTTGGGTGATGTATTAACAATAATGATGTAAATTCATGCTTGGATCAGTAATATAACTTCCTTTATCAGTTGCTCATTAATTAATCACAGTTTGGAGTTGTTTGGAATATTTTATTTGGGATATTACAGGGTCTAGAG
>VDFB02060276.1:0-29165 GCA_007258455.2 Sequoia sempervirens | reverse complement strand
TTGCACACCCTTTAACATTGATCACAATTTTTTCCTACATGAGAGATACAACTTCAAGTTCATTCAACATCAAAGGGGTTGGTCATTGAGCCAATTTTCTTGTCTAAAAAATTTTGCAGTTGATTTTAAGGTATCAAACACTACCAATATGAGTTGCAAATGAAGGATTACATCTTTTTAAGAGTAGGAAGAGTTTGTAAAAGCACATCTACATGTACTAGTATATCTTTGTGGAATTTTGTAATGATTTAAGAAAATGTATAGTCGCAACTATGAATTTTCTCTCACCATGTTTGTTAGTGTGATTGTAATAAGGGTTAGATGAAGGTGACTATTTTTAATGTATTACAAATTCTTTATAATGATCCTTATTTTGTTGCATATGGGCTATTGTAGTTTTAAGATTGATTATTAAGTATGTCCATTACATGTGATATAATCTTTGATTTTCATGTAAATAAAATATACTTCTATTGAAATTTCGTCTGATTATATCTCTTTCCTCTTTATTATTCATGACTATGTTGCCCAATAGAGTAGGCACTGATCCATATTAGTGTTGTTGGTGAATGTGGTACTTTATCTAACTAGTTAGACTTTAGAATCTATTCACCTCTTAGTCTAAAGCTTACTCTGGTTGTTTTTTCTTTTTATCTTATTTCATAAGACTTAAACACTTGACATAATATAGTGAGGTTATTTCTTTTCATTGTCTTATTTCTATAGTTATTTTTTCTGAGATAATACAACTTTTCATTGCAATTATCAATTATGGAATATTTTTGGCTTTTATCGATATATTGGTGTACCTATGGGTTCACCATTACTCCAACATGGTTGTAAATCTTAAAATCAATAAATTTCTTACTAGACAACTACAAATACTTGCAATCATATGGAATTGTACAAGGTCCTAATACTCTTGCACAAAAACAAGACCTCCCTATGTCAATTTTATAATGTGCCTACAAAATATCTCAATGACCTAATATAATTTTCAATGACCACTATTTTTTCAGTAGCATATGAAGTAAGGGCTAATGTCATTAGTTATTTGATGTTTCTTGATGTTATATATATTTTCTAACATCATGAAATCCTTTCTAGAATTTGTTTAGAAAAAGACTTTGTCACTATCAATTAGCTATTTTTTCCAAAACCACTAATGGTTTAATCCTCTCCACCACCCCTCAACCAACATTTACTACCACTAACCAACTTGTTTCCACCATTCTATGACTTAGTCTAATTGCCACCCTTCCTCTTGCTATTTACCAAGTCACTACTAACATTCTATTTGGTCACCACTACCTCATCGTTGGGTCGTTGCCTCGTCTAATGGTGTTCACTGACTATCCACCCAATCACCACCCACCAACCACTACTCTTCTTTCATGCCATAAAGTAGTTATTTTTCTTTTTGACATAACTTGGGAATATAGTCATATTTTTTAAAATAAATAGTCGTTGGAAATATGGTTTTGAGCACTTTCTAGTGTGCTAGTATTTTTTTAGATTTTATTGTTGGTGCATTTTGTCATCTATTGAAGTTGAATCTTCTTTTGGAGCTTCTATGCTCATGTTTTTTTCTCAAATCCTCATTTTTTTTATTCTCGTAGTGTTGGAAAGCTACCTCTATGATCTACATAATCATAAAATCATATTTTTTATATTATTCACCAAGTACATAGAGATTCAATCTAAAGTGAACTATTTATTTTTTGTAATATAAATATTTTTTGCAAAACAATTTCATTTTTCTATGTGAGGTGGTGAATCTTATTTCTAAAATATATCAAAGGATAAAAAAAAAAATTCTAGAAAAATAATCTTTTTTATACAAACAAAAATCAATCAAATATGGTGGTATTGAGCATCTAATGCCACACAACTATCACACCTGGAAACCTCAGATGACCAAATTACTCAATTCTAATGGATTGTGGTCCACATTAGATCAAAATCTACCTGAGTTTAGTCAAGAATATGAGATAGTTTCCTATATAGGACCAATATGGATGAGGCAATAGGTTTAATTGCATTGCATTTTTTAGATAGCCTATAGTTTCCCATTGAATCTTGGTAAAATCCTAAGTAGATCTAGGATAAATACAAGGAGTTATTTGGTACTATTAATGAGTTATAGCAATTACAAATTGAAGAAGAATTAACTAATCTTGCACTTAATTCCTTTCATTCTATTGAGGACTTTCTAGTGAAATTCAAGTCACTTATATCACTTTTGCAGTATTGTAGAAGGATAAAGATGATAAATGATGTATTTGTTATCTTTCATAAGCTTTAAGGGTCATTTCAAGTTTTCTCTTCTAATTTCTATTCTAATATAGATGCATTGGGAGATACATTTACCATGCCTTCTTTTGAGGTATTTTGTGATCACTCAACATAGGAACAGGCTAAGTTGGCACAATTAGAGCCATTTTCTAGTTCCAAAACTCATGTATTGATCCCACAATCATCCAAAGGGAAATGAAAGAAGACATAGAAGCCTAAGAAAAAATTTATATCAATTTATGAGAGTTCTCCCAAGACAAAGTATAATTTAAATCAAAAACATTAATCTACTCCTAAAAATGATAAATCTTCAAAGTCTGGTGAGTCTTCCTCTAAGGAAAAGAAGAAATTAGGAGATCATTATATATTTTATGGAAAAATGGGATATGCAATTACTATATGTTGGAAAAGAATAGAAGCATTAGATAAATCCATGCAATAGCACACCATTTCACCCTTTAAGTTTTATTCTAGCGGCATGGGAAAAGGCCATGCACTTTTTGTATAAGATTTATCTTTTAAAGCACATATCTGGATTGTCTACTATGGAGCCTCTAATGCAGGAGAATCTTGAGGTACTAGTAATATTGCATCACCAAAAATATTGCTCTTTAATTTTTTATTTATTTTCAATAAGGGATAAGGTGTGTGCAAAATAAATAAATTAATTTACAACTATGTAATTTCCTTTGTGGCAAATTGTGATTATAATTTTGGTGGAAACTATGCAACGATAAATGTTTCTAAGGCATAAATTGGAAAATATTCTTCTTGGGCATCCCATTTCAAGGTGGGGACCACTTGGGGTGCATGTATTTGCATGTTTATGCCACAAGCTTTGCATGTTGATGCATGTTCATATTTGGAGTCATTGGGGCTGCCAAAGATCAATGAAGATGCTATAATTAACCAAATTTGATTGGCCATGGTTTAGGTGCCCATGTGAAGGCCATATGATCATTGATTAATTTTATTATTTTTATGATTATTTCTCCAAATGGGGTGTAGATTTTCCAAGGAGGTGTTTTTCTTGTGGTTTTGGAAAACCATGGTGGTTTTCTCATTCTAAAACTTCTATATAATGAGGCCTTATCATTTGGGAAGATGGATTTGGGAGTTTTTGTAGGTGAGTTGAGGAGATGCTAACAGATTGAAGAGAGGATTTGAAGACTCCATTGTAGCAAATTTCTATTTGCATAGAAGCCCATGTTTTAGGGAGCTAGTGAGCTCCACGTTTTGGGAGATAGTGAGCTAGTGAAGTTTGTGTGAAGGGAGCTTGATAGATTCAGCTGAAAGAAGGTTGAAAGAGACCAAGAAGATATTTTTGTTGTAGGTTTGGAGGTGTGCTATAGCAGCAAGAAGATTTATGATTTCATGGTTTGATTGTAGTAGTGATTTCCAATGAAGATTGCAGGGTGAAGATGTTGGAGGCTTGTGATAGAAGTCAAGTTGAATGAGATAAATTTTGTATTGATATTTTCTATTTTATATCAGTTATACTTCAGATTTGTAATGATTTTTGTTGGCCAATATGGTTGCACAACCATTAGTTTTAGTTATGCTATGTAATTCTTGAATTTCTAAGAAATTTTGAATGAACAAAGAAGAATACTTCTTGCAGATTTTTGTGTTGTTTCAAACCATTTCTAAGTTGAATTTTCAGATTGTTGTGAGTATGTGAGTGAGGGTTGGTTTCTTACTTCATTAGCCTCACATCACATAAATCATTCATCTAATCTACTTGAGACTCTTTTTTAATAGTAGTACTTCTTAGATTATAGTGGGTAACTCTTCACATATTCTAATTTTGGGGTTAGGAACTATATAGATGATTAATGGTTAAATTAATGATGTTCTCCTTGTTCCCAATATTTTTATTAATCTTCTCTTCATCTAAAATATTTTTTGTACTGGGTGGGTAAGACAGTTGATATTTTTCCACATGTTTTCATTCATGATCTCCATCATCTATAGACAATTATTGATTTAGGAAGAGTTGATCGTAGGTCCAAATTATGCAAGTTCCATGCTTTTGAGTCATCTAGTGGTTCATCACATATTTCCCATGTGAATTCCTTGAGTAAACTTTGGTATGGATGCTTTGGCCAAGTCAATTATAGGTATATACAACAATTTCGTACCCAGAAGATGGTACTTGGTCTTCCTAAGGTTTCACACATAAAAGGTGTGTGTCAAGGTTGTGTTCTTGGGAAAAATCATCAAGAACCCTTTCCTAATGGTAAGGCCCACCATGCTTCTACCTTACTTGAGTTGGTAAAAAGTGACCTTATATTCTTTCCCACTCCTTTTCCAAAATTCGAGTATGTTCTTACTTTCATTGAGGATTACTCTTGCCATACATGGGTGTACTTTCTCAAGTACATGAGTGATTGCTTCACCACTTTCAAGATTTTCAAGGCTTTCGTGGAGAAGCAACCAAGTTTTTCTATTGGAAACTATACGTAGGCTATGGGGGGAATATGTTAACCAATAATTTTAGGACTATTACATTGAGCATGAAATCCATCATTAGTATTCAATTCCTTATACTCCTTAATAGAATTGTATTGTTGAATGAAATAAAAAATCACTAAGGGAGATGGCCAATTGTATGCTTCAATATTAGTCTATGACCCATCTTTTTTTGGTTGAGGACATCAATTGTGCTAACTATATTTATAACCACATTTCCCACAAGGTAGTTCTAAATATCACTCTAGATGAGGCTCAATTTGATATCAAGCCTAATATTTTCTTCTTCAGGGTATTTAGTAGTGAGGTTTGGGCATTCATACTAGATGGTCAACATAAGGTAATGGAGAAGAAGATTCAACCCTTCATCTTTGTTGGATATTGTGAGGATGTGAAGGATTATCAGTTGTTTTGTCCTATCACAAGAGATATCTAATTTCACATAGATGTCTATTTTGATTAGTCTTTCCCACAATCAAATTCTACATTCAATTCTTCTTCCTCACTACCTGCTTCACCTTTTTCATCTCATGAGGATACATATTCTCTAGAGGATACTTAAGATGGTGGTTTTATACAAACACCTCCTATACCACTATTTTTCCTCCTACTACTCATGCTTTGCCTCAATGAGCCTACAATACTATTTGGAAGGTTGGATCTTTAGGTAGTGATCCTATGATTTTCATCATACTCACTCCCACACTTCTAACACCAATATTTTGAGTCATGTTGTATCTACTGATCCATAAAGTTTTAGAGATGCTTTTGACATTCCAAAGTGGGATGATGCTGTGGTTGAGGAGTATTCTTCCTTGATGAAGAATCACATGAGATTTGGTTTCTCTTCCTAAAGGAAAAAATATGGTTTGATGAAATTAGGTGTAGCATCAAGTATGTAATAAAATGTTTCTATTGAGTAGTATAAGTCATGTCTTATTACTAAGGGTTTTTCATAAGTTGAGGGTATTGACTACTCTGATACATTTTCCCCTATACCCAATATGGACTATGTTCACTTTCTCATTTCTTTTGCTACATATTTGAGATGACCTCTTTACCAAATGGATGTGAAGATTGTATTCTTGCATGATGATCTTCATGAGGAGATTTACATGGAGTAGACTCCAAGATTTATGTAGGACCCTTCTCTTGTTTATAGGATAATATGTTCTTTGTATGATTCCAAACAAGCCTCTTGGACTTGGTATGAAAATTTATATGGTTTCCTACTTGCATCTAGTTTCACACGTTTCCACTCTTATCACACAATCTATATCCATAGACATGAAGTTGGTATTTTGATACCAGTCTTGTGTGTATATGATTTGATTTTTACTAGTACCTCCTCCATGCTTTCAAATATATGATGCTCATTGATGAATCACTTTGACATGAAAAATATTAGGCTTTTGCACTTCTTTATTAATTAGAAATTTCTTTATTCTATTGATGTTATCTCCATACATCAAAAATTTATGCCATTGATTTTCATCATTTTAGCATTGATGATTGTAATCCATCTCCTAAACCATTTTATTTAGGTGTCACTTTGACTACCACTTGCACCGCACTCAATGTTGATGTCATTTTATATATAGTTGGTGGGTAGTCTCTTATATTTGAGACACTTGCATCCTAATATTACTTTTATTGTTGGGCTCGCCTCCCAATTTTTCCATGATCCTCATGAGAGTCACTAGAAGGTAGCCAAGTGCATTTCAAGATATATTTGAGGCACTACATGTTTCGACATTCAATAAACACTAGAAGCTTTAGGTAGTAGGTTTCACCAACTCATATTGGGTAGGTGATGTTGACTCATGAAAGTCCACTTTTGGGTCTTTTTTTTCCTTGGTTCTGGTCTAGTTGTATGGTCTTGCAAGAAGAAAATTTATATTGCATTATCATCCACTAAGGGTGAGTATTTTGGTGTATGTTTTGCTTGCCAAGTAATTTTGTGACTTCAATTGATTATGACTAAGTTTGGTCTACCACTTGATACTCCTACTCTTCTATGGTATAATAAGTAAAGTTCCATTCATATTACACACAAAATAGTTAAAAATCAAAGGAATAAGCACATCAAGATACATATGTATTTCATTTGAAAACTTTTCCATGATTGCCATCTCTCAAAGTATTTTCCTACTAAGAAGTAGGTTATGGAAATATTCACTAAACCTTTGTCCTCACCTTGCTATTTTCATTTGTTATCAATTCTTGTTGTGAAAGAAGTTATCCTTGGGGGGTGTTCTTGAGTCCTTTCACATGTTTACATTTTTTTGGAGAGGAGCTTTTCTCATGAGGTTTTCTCCTTTTATCTAGTTGTGAGATATTATTTATGTACCAATGGGTACATCATTAGTCCTAATTATTGAGACCCATTCATTTTTTTTATGCATTAGTTTAGTGCATCCCTAAGTTTCACTTAAGGTAGGTGTTGGTCTGATATTGGTACTTTCTCTAGCTTATTAGATTTTAGGACCTATTCACAACTTACTCTTAAGCTCACTTAGGTTGATTTTTTCTTTTAGTCTCATTTCATAGCATTGATAAATAATATATTCAAGTAACCAACATGAAGAATACTTCAATAGTAAATACAAGAGGTTGATGTAGGTTTGATATCACTCTATATTTGATGTCATACTATCAAAAAGGTTAGATGCACTTCGATAACATGTTACAAAATCCTCTGCATATTGATGCAAGAACCCAAAAATGAAGGAAACACACCCCAAACTAAAACATAATTGATGCAGGTTACATAAATTCATCCCAAACTTAAGTAGATCACTATGAAATCCATTTGTGGTTGATAAACATTGCATAGCAAGTCTAACCAACACTGATAACACTCTAAAATATTGCAAAGAGTATGTTCAACACCAATACTCATCATGCATTTAAACTAAAACCTACTATAAAAATCACAAAATTGAACCCAAAGCACCATGAACACAATAGACATCAAATAGAATGAGACATCATTCACCTTGCATGTCAAAAATTAAACTTATTAATGTTGGTATAGTAGGTATAACATATCCAAAATCCACATAATTACTACAAACATCAAACCCCAACTCCCCAACAAGCATGAACATCTATATTGCTTAAGAAAATAATAAAATAACCCCAAACACATGAAAAGCAATCAATATTAAACTATGATAGTTCACCTTTTTTCTTGGTTTCAAGAAGAAACCTCCTTTACTCACTTCACAAGCCCAAAAATGTCTTAAATTTGCATCATAAATCCCTTCATGCCAAAAAACATGTCAAAACACATAAAAAATCTCTAGTAAACATAACTAGAAAAATAGTTCTTAACCTTGCAACACAAGCTAGAATTTTTTCACCTTCAACACCATGGCAATCTCTGTATGAAATTTCTTCATTGGATTTTGAGGGTTTTGATCCCCAAAACCCAATATTTTCAACGCATAGGTGACATATGAATGAAATCACTCTTTTCAGCTAGGAGGATTTTTGTCCCTAAAACTAGTATTCCAAGAGGGTTTTTGTCCTTAAAAAATATGAAAACTCATTTTCTCACTTAGAGTAAATAGCAAATGCAATATTTAGTCTAACCCTTATTCTCAAGACTCAACCTCCTTTTAAAACCTTTTTAGAGCTATTTTGGGAAAATAAATGTTTTTTTTTTTTTAATTACTTTTCTAAAACCACTTTTTGCTTTTTGCTACCTTTTAACAAAACTCTTTTTTTCTTTTTCATTTCTTTTTTGAATTTTATTTCAAAAAACAATTTCCCTTAATACAATAAATTGATTTTTTTTAGAACTATTAATTAAATATCATTTTTAATTATTCCTTTCAATGTCACTATTAAATAATAACATGTAAGTCACTTGTATCCTATGCCTAGTGCTAACACTTTTTGGCCTTGTTTTAAAAGAACTTTATGATGTGAGCCACTCTTCTTTAAAATAAATAAATAAACATAAGTTGTCTTTATAATTGTTACCTGTTTTTCACTACGAGCTCAAACAAGTAGAGCTGAATTAAATTCATCATTGATAGGTACAAAAATTTCCAAATTTTTTCCGCTAAGTATTCATTTTTCATCACAAAGATCAGTTTACATTTTGATTACAATCTTATTATGCAAGTATTTGAAACAAAAAATTAGACATTTTCATAATAATGCTTTTTATTCATTTTGTAAAAACTGAAATCCCGCACAAGCCACGGGAGTAACTGAATTTGATTATCTTAATCAAATGATGAATACAAAATAGGATGAACTACTCCACTACTGAAGATAACGTAAACACAAAGGAGAGAAGAAATTCATCATTTCATGTGATAATGAACCGCTTTTGCTCGATGTCTTCAGTTGTTGCGTCTTCAAGCTACAACAATCTTGATTCCACGCTCCATGAACCTACAAGATTGTAAAAAGAATGATGTTAAAGTTTTACTCCAAGCAATGATAAATTACATTCTACTTCATGCCTACGCTACCAACATGAATGTAATATACATTCAATCAAGCATTCACTAGATGATTGAGTTACAAAGGCTGACAATCAGTTCAATGGAAGCTTTCAGCTTCGATTATTTTTACTAACTTGTTTGTTTCAATGTGCAAGAACAAGTTCATTATGTTCATGATCATTTTCATCAAATATGTGGAGAAAAACGGGCTCCCACAATGGTTGAGCCTGACATATCATAAGGACGCCTCTCATTCATATTCATACATGAGAGTCATCAAGCATCAAAAAATAGTCATCATTTATAACTGCGATCAAACAAGACTGCTGTAATATAAAAGAATTCATAAAGCAGTCTAATTCAGCGTGGTGAAAAAAAATTGAGCAAAATATCTTATTTCTCATAATTCAATGTAACAGTCAAAGGAACATGTTAAGAGAGCATTGATTATATTAGCCATCTTTTGTTTCAGATTTTCCTTTCATTCATATTTACATTTTTAATGAGGCATTGAGCCCTTTTATGCTGAAGGGTGAACAAGACATTAGGTCATCATGATTTTAAATTTTGAAGTACATACATAGTTCGTAAGAGACTTAAAGAAACATAAATGGAGAATGGAGCGTTATCACCAAGTGAAATTTCACATAGTTACCAGAAGAGCAGTCTATATGACTGTATATGAAAATTGTTACAAGACATCATTAAAAGAATCAAGGGTATGGCTTCCATTATCATTTACTATCCCCAATTTCCTACAGAATAACATAATTGAGCATGAGTTACTTTTGATGAACAGTCAAGCCATTGACAATTATTGCAAAAGAGTAATATTATCAACAGCCTTAGTTTTTATGAGATTCAGAATTAAAAGACAGTTACTAAGGTTTACAATAGTCATAGGAACTATGAAAATGTAGAATCATCTCATATCACAGTGGTGCATACAAAAAGATAAGGTACAATCACATCATACGATGATTTATCAATATCCAGATACACAAATCTCACTATAGAAACAAAGGACAGCAGGAAGCTTGAGACAAAGTGAGACAACAGTAAAGTGGGGATACAAATCATGGTGTTCAAAGCTCTGCTAAATTGAAAATATTTGTATTCTACTATGATGTAATCAAACCCAGTTTTCAGAATGCAGATTTGTCACTGTTTTCAACAAAAATACAATAGTCTCTGCTCAAAAAATGGGGTTTTAGTGAAAAGAACAGATTTATTGTCATCGCAATTTACCCATGTGAGGGTTTCCTCTAAAAATATGAAATGCAATGAATCACAAATACATCACAAATACCTATATGAGGACAAAGTAAGCATGGTCAGAGTTTCATGGTACATAAACTGCATGATTGGCCGCAGCCTTATAAGATGATTCTTTCAGATTCAGAAATAACCATAACCACTTGGGTTTATTATATGCAACTAAAAATACAATGGAAGAACATGGGTTTTGAAAAAATACCCATGAAGCTTAAGAAACAGAAAAACCAAAGAGAAATTACATTTTTTTTGTTTTTGCTGAGCTTGACTTGAGTTTCCTTTAAAAGATAAAGGGAAATATAAAGCTCAAATGATGGGAACTTACCAATCATTTTCTATTGAAGATTACATTAAGTATTCTTGGATTAAAGGCTTTAGGTAACTCTTCTATGGCGGCTGCAAAAGCCTCTTTCATTTCAGCCATTAACATAAGGGACATGCAAAGAAGAGAAAAGCATCATAAGTATACATGGCCACGACTTTTAGGCCGAGATTTGTCTCAGAAATGGAGTAAAAAAGCCATGAAATAACTTAAATTCATACTTACCTTGTCCCTTAATGCAGAAAAAACTCATAGGGAGGTCGATAGCCATAAAATTCAAGCTATTTTTTACAACCTTTCTTCTCTCATGGCGGCCAGAGCTAGTAAATGAATATCAATAGAGAATGGGAAATAAAATGCATCAGTAAAAGTAGAAGGTTGCGGCTGAAAGTCAAATGTAATACTTCAAAATAGTAAGAAATTTCCATTTTTGTGAAAGGATCAGATTTACCATGCATTTTCTGTTGAAATCCCTCAAAAAATATCCAAAGAATGTGCAAGTCGAGCTCCAGGTCAAGCAATTTTTCAGAAACCCTACCCAGCAGCATGGTGGCCAGCTTCTTCATGAAGCTTCTCATCAAAGTCAAAGTAAAAATGAAATGATTTTTAGGGTTCAATGTTATTTACTCGCCCAAAGTGACATGACTTTGATTTTTTACCATGATTTTAACAAAATCATCATGTCCTCTTTGCCCGTGTGTTTTTTTGACTCTTAAGTCAAGTCGACTAATATGAATGATGGTCGATTATTGTTGAATATTACATGTGCCAAATGTGGTCAGCTAGTGTTTTTAACAATGGTGAATGCATATTTTAAGATATATGCTAAGTGTAAAAGCCGTGAGATGGTGAAATAGGCTTTCTAATTTAGTTTTATTTCTTAATTTTATTTGCATTAATCAATGTAGATTCATTAATTAAATGATGAATTATAAGTCATTTAATTAAATTAGTCATTTTAAAATGCAAATAAAATATATTATGTAAAGTTGAGTTGTAACTATAGCCTCAACTGAAGATTGATCATGCAAGGGTGGAATTTCAGTTACCATGGGCGGATTGACCAAAACAAGATGATTTGTGCATGCTTGGGCCCACTTTTTCAAGGATTTTCAGTGCAGTTTGGGTGTTTTATAGTTCAGTTATGAGTTGATAGCCAGTTGGAAACTGAGTTCACTCATTTTTGCATGAGTTTGGGCTATTTTTATCAGGATTTTCTCTTCTGCTCAGGATTTTCCTTGGAGTTATCATTTTTACACTGAAATTAACTTTCAATTTTATTTTCATGCACTTTGGAGTTGCATCTCATTGTATATATTGGAAAAAGTTTATCTTTTTCCTCTAGTTCTTGTTTTTCAGCCTTTGCATTCTACAAAGTGAATTATCATGTAACTCAGCATTTTAGATTTAATATAGTTTTACAGCTTTACAGGTTAACATTTTTTGTAGAGTTTCCTTCTTTTCATTATCGCTATTCAGTATTAGCCTTCTCAAATTCTGGAGTTTTGTATTTATTGAATGTTTAAGATGCAAATTTAATGTGTTTGATTTCAAAGCCTTTAAATTCCTATCACGTTCATGAATACATGTACACGAAAAAAGCAATTTTAGTTATAGATCATAAGTTGTGCTGTTAAGTTATCCTCTCCTTTCGGTTGTGAAAATATCATTTTTCTTCATTAAGAATGGATTATCAGGCCTTCTGATGAAACACTTATGTAATTAGATTACCCAATTTGAGTTGTGAAAATAGATTATGTAATAATCAGTTGTGAATCAATCTGCTCATAAATATCAATTAGGTGCATCACCGAAGTTTTAGTTTTAGTTCATGCATTCAATTCAGTCCTTCTTACCCTTTTCTCAACAAATCATTCAAGTACCTAATTGATCATCATATAGGAACTAGCCTAGAATCTAGAGGTCTATCTTCGCCATAGGAATACCCACAGCTTGAAGATAGTTCCCATGTTTCAACAGATTGCTGAATTTAGTCATTCAAGCATTCAGGTGCAATCTGCTTGACAACAATAATATAAAGTTTCCCTATGACAAATTAAATTATTTATTTAATTACTTTTATCTACACATCCCAAGGTCTTAGGAAAGTCGGTGCTCTCCAAAGATGTTGGAAATATTCGAGAAGTATGGAATGAACCAAAAAAGACATTACAAGTTCTCCCTCCCCAAAATTTTTTATCCTCAAGCAATTAAATCTCAACCAACTATTTTATCCTTGAATAATCAATGTTGCTCCAAATTCCCAAATCAATCTACAAGTTTTGTGATTCCTTCTATTTGATGTATTGTGATGCATTACACCTTCAAAAGTAACCCACTTTACTCTTCTTGCTAAGAGCACATCGATATTTTGTAAGAATTTTGTAAATAATTAAGAAAATTGATTTTCTCTACCATTTTCTTGTTGCACCACTTTGAAGAGCACAAATATATATTGAGAGGGGGGGGTGGATCAGTATATCAAAAAAAATTTACCCTCTTAACCTTTATCAACTTCAAACTCTAACACAATATCAACTATGCAATATGAAACAATATGATCAAGTTGACACCAAGAATTGTATTGTATGTTGTATATGAGATTACAAAGATTTTAGGCACCAACCTACTTGAACCATTAATTTTACAGTTTAGTAGGCACCAACCTACAAGGAGCACCAACCCTTAATTTTGATTTAGTAGGCACCAACCTACAAGGAGCATCAACCCCTAATTCCAATTTAGTAGGCACCAATCTACAAGGAGCATCAACTCCTAAAGTTCGTAGGCACCAACCTACTAGAGGTACTAACCCCCCACTTGCCAAGCACCAAATCAACAAAGACAATAACTAAAAGAATAATGTTCCACCTTCAATGTTGCTTCTTCAACAGATGATGGACAATATTTTCTCTCCACAAAATTCCACTCAAATATGTCTCTTAAATCTGCACCAAGTCTACTATAATTCTCCTCTTAGATCTGATATAATCACTTCATGAATCTGATCTAACACATGTGAGGTACCTGATGATATGTGAGGCATAGGAAGCCCATACCCACAAAAGTGAAAGTATTTTAGTACCCCAGGATGACGAATCCAAGTTTTCTCCTCGTTCATAGAACTCTTCTCTTGCAACCATTGCATTTGCTCAAGTTGGAAATTCAGCTCCAATCTTCGGTAAACCAGATACTTGTGCAATTGCTCCTTCTGATGCATCTATTGACAATCCTTTTACAATGGCTCCATCATGTTGCAATGTAGCTGTAGACCTCTTGGTTATATCATTATCAAATTTTGTCAACTTCAAAAAAAATCTATCCATCCCACCCTTGTAAAAATGGGAAACACTAATGCATCTTCCAATATTTGTTTATGTGCAATTGGCTCCCTTCTAATGATATCACCTCCCATGGTGATGTATTCTACCTCTTATCAAAAAATCTTCAATAACTCTGAAAATTCAACCCAAATTTCAATCTCAACAGTCCACCAACCCAAGTTATATATTACTCTTGCATGCACCTTTCCTTCAACAACTTCAATCACTTTTCCGTTTTCTTTATTCAGTTTTATAAGCTTGAAGAACTTTGAACTAACTAAAATTTAGGAAATTTTCATCTAGAATCAACAGGAAGAAGGTTGTAGGTGAAAAATAGGGTATGGAAAAAACATTTGTACGTTTGCTTCTTGGTTCTGCATTTAGCTTTTTTTGGATTTTTGGTGGCGGAAACTAAAATTTTGGCTTATATATTACCCTTCCCCCCAATTGAAATTCTTGAAATGTCCTCACTTCAAGTTAGGAAAAATAGGCGAAGGTAATAATTATAAAGTATGGAAATAGAAGTAATGAATAGAAAGTATGCAAGATTTAATGCAAGTACATATTGAACATAATGAAAATCCATGTTAATTATAGTTGTGTAGTATGCGTACCTAGTAGATATTATGAACTTAACTTCCATGCGTGTGAAACTTATTTGAATATTATCTGATGCATGACGCTGAATTGACATGAGGTAATTGCAATGAATGAATGGATGGAGTGTGGAATTAATGATAGGCTAGCTCATGGTTTGAAATGAAGTGAAATATACGAAAGATGTAAATTGAAGTGATAGGCCAAATTCTTGAAATTTGAAATATGCATCGTGAATTGAGATGAGCATGTTGCATGTATCGAAATGATAGGTTTATTTGTTGCATGTGTAATGGAAAAGTGGAGTGAAAATTTATGATCTACAATTAATGTGGCGCCACATTTTGAAATTTCTGACAGATAGCACTATGGGTTCCTTCAGCAATAAGTCTTGAATTGAAGTTTGACAACTCATATGTAAAACACTATAGGTTTCTATTGCAATAGGTCCCTGACTAAAATATAATAGCTTTAATACATGAAGCTATAGGTCCCTACCGCAATATGGAGAATGTTGCAAAGCAAATATGTATCATTGTAACTATGCTTGTGTGTGCATGTGAGGTGAATTAGTAAATTAAACTTGTGTGACCTTAGCGGGTGAGCTATGTAGCTCAACCATTGAGTCACTTGAAGAACTTGGTACATCTATTGTTGATTCATCATTATGTGGTTCTATACTTGTATTTGAATCACTTATAATACCATATTGTTGAATGAGAGAAAGAATGAAATCATCTTTCTGTCCTTTTTTTTTTATAAAGTTTCAACCTATGGCCATTAACCAACAACAAAAACCTTACTACGTCTATGGTCTCCAACTTGATTTCCCCATTAGGAAAAAAATGGCTTATCTCATAGGGTCCCAACCACCTAGATTGAAGCTTTCCCATAAAATATTTATATCTTGAATCATACAATAAGGCCCAGTCTCCTATATTGAATTTCTTTGTCTTTATATATTGGTCATGCCATTTTTTCCTCTGTTTCTATACTATCTCAGTATGATGCATTGCTTCCATCCGGATTTCATCTAGTCCATTTAAGTTATGTAATCTCTCCTTTTGTGCTACTATGAGGACCATGTCCAATTCCACTACTGTTTTGAGTATTTTATACTCAAACTCTATTGGAAAAGTTGTTGTTTATCCATATACTAGTTCATATGGGTGAAACCAGTAGTTTTTTTCCACGTTGTTTTGTATTCCCATACTGCCTTTGGTAATCTAGCAGCCTAATATTTTCTGTGTAACTGCATTGTCTTGGTCAGAATTTTCTCTATTTCCTTGTTTGTAACCTCCACTTGGCCATTGGCCTAAGGGTGATAAGGTGTGGAATTTTTGTGCCTTATTTCATATTCTTCAACCAATTTTGTAATGATATATGAAGTAAATTGTGGACCTTGATTAGTTACTATTTCCCTTGGTACTCCATACCTAGTAAAAATCTCTTCATACAAGAATTTAGCAACATTACCATCTCTAGCAAATTGTAATGCCTTCACTTCCACTCACTTTGTTAGATAATCAGTGCAAAATAGAATGTACTCCTTGTTGTTAGATGTAGGTGAAATTGGACCAGTAAAATCTAGACCCCATTTGTCAAAGGGTGCTAGTGTCAATTATGGATGCAAAGGCATTTCATCAGTCTTGGTTGGCTTACCCATTCTTTGGCATCTGCCACAACTTCTTGTGTACTTTAAAGAATCCTTGTGTAAATTTGGCTTGTAGTAACTTGTTGTGAGGATCTTGAATGTTGTCCTTTTGGTTGTAAAGGGACCCCCACATGGCTCATCATGACAAGCCTTCATTATATCAAATACTTCATCTTCTCTTATACACCTTCTCATGATATTATTTGGGCCTTTGTAGAATAGATAACTAGATACCCAAGAATATGGAAAAAACTTATGCACTAGTTGTCTCTTTTCCATTGGAGAAAAGTGTGTTGGTATCTTCCCTGTTACTAAGTAATTTTCAATGTCAGCATACTAGGGTGTATGTACATTAAGAGCAAACAAATTCTCATCTAGAAATGAGTCATCTACTACCCCTTATGTTGATTGTGTTGGAAACCTTGACATAAAATATGCTACTACATTAGCCTTCCCAGGATTTTCCACTATTGTAATATAAAATTCTTGTAGAAGGAGTAGCCATCTAACTAGCCTTCCCCCTACCACAAGTTTTTTCATTAAGTATCTTATAGTTGTATGATCTTTGTAGATAAAAACTACATATCCAGTGATGTAATGCCTGAATTTGTTGATGACATATACTACTGCTAGCATTTCCTTTCCTGTGATAGTGTAGTTTAGCTCTTCTCCTTGTAAGTTCTTGCTAATGTAGTAAATAGCATATTCTTTATTACCTCCTTTCTGACCCAAAATTGCTCCAATAGCAAAATATGAAGCATCAATGTGTATATGGAATGGTAACGTTCAATTTGGTCCCCTCAAAATAGGTGCTCTAGTTAAGGCTGCTTTAAGTTCCTCAAAAGAATGTTGACACTTTGATGTCCAGTCAAATTCGATATCTTTAGTCAATAGAACAAACAATGGTGCTACAATATTACTGAAGTCCTTAATGAAACTCCTATAATAGCCTGCATGGCGTAGGAAGCTTCTAACATCTCTCTGAGTTGAATAGGTAATGTAGAAATGATCTCTATCTTATGTGGGTCAACTTGAATTCCTTCCTTGGCTATGAAATGCCCTAGAACAATCCCTGAGTCATCATCATAAAACACATTTCATTACTTAGGGACAAGTTATGTTCCTTAAATCTTTTCAAAATATTTTCCAGATTGGCAAGGGCTTCTTCATAAGTCTCCCCATATGTGGTGAAGTCATCCATATATATCTCCATAGAGTCATGAAAATAATCAAATAAGATTCTAAGCACTGCCCTTTGGAAAGTAGTTGGGGCATTGCATTACCCAAAGGGTAGGATAGAATAGGCATAAGTACCTCAAGGGCATGCAAATTTTGTTTTGTCCTGATCCTCTGGAGAAATCTTTATCTGATTGTAACCACTAAAACCATCTAGGAATGAAAAATACTTCTTCATTGCTAAAGAGTCAAACACTTGATCAATGAAGGGTAATGGGAAGTGGTATTTCCTAGTGGTTGTGTTTAGCTCCTTATAATCTACACATACTCTATATTTTCCACCATTATTAGGGATAATAACTAAGGGGGACACCTATTCATTATCAGATATAGGATAAATGAATCCTGCATCAAATAGTTTTTGAAGTTCAGCTTTAACTATTTCCCTCAAAGTAGGGTTCATTCATCTTTGAGGTTGTCTAATGGGTCTAAAACCATCATTTATATAGATCACATGCATACGCAAGTCATGATTTATTCCCTTCATGTCATGGTAGTCCCATGCAAAGGTTGTTGCATGTGCCTCCAACACTATATTCAGGAAATTTTGCTGCTCTTTAGTTAGTACATTTTTTATGTTCAAAAATTTTCCTCACAAGATTTCTAATGTTTTGAATGATGTTTGCACGGATGAGAGGTCGAGTCTAAGAATACTTGGTATACCCTGTTGTGGTAGTAAGGAATTGAAAATATATGATATTTCCTTAGATGAATTGGTAGGTATGATGTTTTGCAAAGGATCTTGTAAGCATGAAATGTAGCCCTATTGCTGCAGGTTCTTACTACAGTCATTCTATATTATGTGAACAATCATATCATTGTCATCCTAATCATCCAACAAGGGGCTACATTCTATTGTCATTAAAGTCTATAGGGAATAGTGGTCATCCAAGGTGGGCCATATGGTTTGTTCAAGATCCACATAAGGTTGGGCTAGAGGATAGAGAACCAATTTCTTGATTACAGTCACATTACATATGATCATATTTACAAATCTACAACCTATGAATGCATCAATTGTAGCTAACCATGGTCTACCTAGAATGAGTGGATATCCTACAAGGTTGACCTTTGGATGCAAGACTATGAAATCAACTGGATATTTCTAGGAATCTAATGCTATAACTAGATCCTCAATGATTCCCTTAGGCTTTACTATTGACCTATTAGCCAACTGTAAAATAGTAGGTGTAGGTCTAAGGTTTCCTAACTGAAGGAGTTGCATTGTTTCCTTAGTCATGAAATTAATTTCTGCCCCTAGATCAATCAAGGTATTCTTGATGAGGGTCCCATTAATCTTAACATCCACTATTGGACTACTAGGGTCTATGTATTTAGGGACAATTATGCTCCCTAACATAATATCAACAAGGCTTCCTAGGACATGAACTATCTAAGGATCCTTCCTCTTTCTTCCTGGTTTTTAAAGACATAGGTCCCTTACTATCTTGGTATAAATTGGTATATCCTTGATAGCTTGGATGAAAGAAATTTTGATACTTACATCCTTTAGTTGACCCAATAGGTCTGTTTTATCTTGACTTTGATGTCTTGGTATAGCTAAGCGCTCAAGAAATGGAGGCTTTGGTTGAGATATATTGGTTTACCTTATTTGACTCAGGCGCCAAGGATGAATTGTTTGGAGCTTCAGTTGTAGGTTCCTCATCTTCCATTTCAGTAATTTGTAGGGATGAAGCATCAACTAGTGTTTTTCCTAACCTAAGGTGGACATCACTCACCTCTACCCCATAGGTGGCGTATTGCATAGCCTAGTTAGTAGATGCCTATTGGAAAGGATTTTTATTGGGGTTAGGTGCAGGTTGGTTAGGTAATTGTGGTGCTCTTGGTGGATGATATGTTGGATTGGATGGATTAGGCATAATGGATTGTTGTTGTGGCTGAGGGAGCAAAGGCTATTGATAATTCATGTTTTTTGGTTTCCACTACTAGCCTTTTTTCCATTGTAGCTGCCACTAGTTTTGGTATGCTATCCATTGAGGATTATAACTGGATGATCTATGTTATGGATCTATGATAATTGCATTGAATGTGTAACGATTACAATGAAAGAAATCCAAATTACATAACCAAAGTTAACACACGAATATGATTAAATAAACTGAAATAACGAAGTGATGGAATTCAGAATGAGAGAAAAGAGAGAGAGAGAACGCAAACAAAATTGATAACGAAGTTCATCATAAGAATGACTACGTCTTTGGGCCCCTCTCAAATGAGTGGACCGATCCAATTAATTCTCCAGAATAACGGTTACAAAATTTGGCATAGGTTCTCCCTGGTACAAAGAAATTTTGAAAAGCTCTCCTTCAAAGTGCGCAAGTTCAATCCCTAGATAGCACGAAATTCGCGCACAATTTCACCAAGTATTTTTCTTCTCCATCACCACTTATCCCCTTAGCTCCTATTCTACCCCCATTTTATACAATAAATTTGTTCAATTTGGCCTTTAACCAAAATATTTTACAATATTTGGAAATCTCCCATTTACATATAAAAATCTATGATAATCCTCCCTAATATCCTCTTAATAGTTTTAAAATATCATTTTTGAGAATATTAGATAAGCCCCTTGGTTACTTGTCTTTGACTTATTTATTTTAAGGGGTTTAAGTTTTATTATTTTGGGGTTATTAGTTTAAAATATTCAAATTTGGGTTAATCGGCTTCCAAATAGTTCTCAAAACCAACCAGCCTCCCTATACCATTAAACGCCATTCACTGGCGTACCGGTGGGTAAGGTTTTTGTTAGGCCAGTGGTCAAGGGTGCCAACCTGGCCGCTGGATTTTAATAATCAATTCCCACCTATCATGTAACAAAAAAAACCATTTCTCTAATATTGGTAGGCACGCCATGCATGCCCCAACGGCGATAGCTGATATTCGCATGTAGGAGGTTGTAGTTTCGAGCCCCATGCGGGCTGATAGAAATTTTATTAACAAATATAACCAATTTCCAACTGACCATTGGAGGGAGTAGATGGAGTAGGTGCCACGTGGTGCCCAGATGATGTTCCACGTGTTGCAATTTCATTTGCTGGTCAAAGTATTCCATGATGACGTGTTTGCTGATTGGGTGATAACGTGTTTGTTGATTGGGTGATGACGTGTTTGCTGACTGTATTGCCACATGTCATAATGCGATTGGTTCGTGCCTGCTAACTCACCATCCTTGTCAAATGCCACGTGTCAACCCGTGGTTGGTCCATTCCAACATGATGACATCATGCTGACATCATCACTGTACTTGGTCAATTATAGTCAACTGCGACCTTTGACTGCTCGTTACTTGGGAAAATGGAGTTTGATTCGCGCGAAACAAATGCCATCGAAAATCTCTCAACGAGCTCTTCACAATGACACCAACTTCGACCACTTTTGACAATGTCAAATTTTGACCCTTTTTTTCTCTAACCTAGGCCCTAAGTTGACCAAGGTTTGACCGAGCATATCTTGGGTTTCGTAGCTCCGTTTGACTCTGTTTGAGTTGCGTTGGAGTCAATTTTTTGGCCTCTTTATGATGATTCCATTTTTTGAGAAAAATGAGAAACTTTAATTTTTGGCGAAGATCCTCTGGATCAGTCCTCCCCACTAGAGAGATTTTGGACCTCTAAAAGTTGGTTACTTGAAAAGTAAGTGAGGGTAAAGTTCCCTCACTTTACCAATCTCCACCCATTTTTCCTTGCTTGGATTCATCCCCTTCAGTCCCACTCTGAGGTACTCAACTACTCCTCTTCATGCTACTCCTCTTCGTGAAGTCTTGGTTTTCCTGTCTAGGATGACATCCTTTGGCAACTCTAACATGTACTCCGGTGAAAGACCATCAACTGATGGAACCTGAATGTCTGTGTCTTCATCTAGTATCATCGGAGGCTTGTACAACCTCAGATTCTCAACATTGACAACTGAATAGATGTGCATGTATGGAGGAAGATTAAGACAGAAGGTGTTGGTTCCGATCTTTTCCAAGATCTCAAAGGGACCATACTGAATCGTCTTGAGCTTCCTTCCTTCGCTTGCATTATTTCCTTGCTGATATGTAACCAAACTCTATCTCCAACCTGAAAATGGTGATCACTGCGATGCTTATCATGTCGAGCCTTGTATTTGGCTTGAATCTTCTCCAACTGTGCTTCCACTGCCTAATGAATTGCTTGGAATTTTTGGATGAACTTTAAAGCCTTCTCTACATCATGGCGTCCATCTTCAACATTGTCCTTCCCAAAAGAAAAATCCATCAGAGTTTTGGTCACATAATCAAAGCAAGTCTCAAAAGGAGACCTCTTTGTAGAAGAGTGTGTTGCATGGTTGTAAGCATGCTACACATAATGAAGACTCTCATCCCACAACTTGGGATGTTTACTGTAATAACCTCAGAGTAGATGCACAACTGTCTTGTTTACTACCTCAATCTGTTCGTCAGTCTATAGATGGAAGGATGTAGTCTTCTTCAGTTTGGTGTCCATGAGTCCCCACAAAGCTGACCAAAATTTCCCTGGGAATTGAGAATCTCAATTCAATACAATAGAAGTAGGTAACCCAAAATGAACCCATACAAATTGAAAGTACATTTGAGTTGTCAGTTCAGCAGTGACCTATTTTTTACAAGGCATTAAGATACACATTTTACTGGACTAATCAACTACTACAAACAAGTAATCATGTCCCTTCCTAGACATAGGTAAGCCCTCGACAAAATCCATTGAAACACTTTCCCCTGGATGAGATGGTACAGGTAGAGGTGTGTACAACCCCAATTTTATGTTACTAGGTTTACTTGTTGCGCACATGACACAACCTCTAATATACTTAGATACAGTTTCTTGCATACGAGGCTAGTAACAATATTTCTGCAATTGAGTCATTGTTTTGCTTACCACAAAGTGTCCTGCAATCAATGAGGTGTGTGCTTCTCTGATTACCTGTGCTTGTTCATCTTTTGGAATGCATAACTTTCCCAAGTGATACAACAGTTTATCCTACACATAGTAATCTTTCTCTTCTACATGTTTTCCTACAATTAGAGTTGAATAGATTTCCTTAAAGTCTTCATCATTAGCATACTATTCCTAAAAAAATTCATGTACCATGGAACTACCTTTAAGGATAATCAAAGCATTCATAACATGAGGCCTATACAACATATCTGCTACTTTGTTATGGGCACCTTTCTTGTACTTAATTACCAAATGAAACCGTTGAAGAAAAATCATCCACCTAAAGTGCCTACTTTGTTGCAGTTTGGATTGTGAATGCAAATACTAAAGTGGCTAGTGATCAGTGTGGATTACAGTTTCTTTCCCCATTAAGTAGTGTTTCCATTTTTTAACAGTCTGAACTAATGCATAAAATTCCTTATCATAAGCAGGATAGTTAATTACTGCACCCGAAAAGGTCTTAGAGTGATAACAGATTGGTTTACCTCCTTGCATTAGCACTGCTCCCATGGAAAATCCACTTTGCATCTGTCTCGATCTCAAATGGTTGGTGTAAATTTGGTAAAGCCAAAACTAGTGCTGTACTCAAATTTTCCTTCAAAGTGTTGAAGGCCTTCTACTGTGGACCTTCCCACTAAAGATTTATCTTCGTACTGGTCAATGCATGCAATGGTGATCTAATGTAGGAGAAGTTTGCAATGAACTTTCTCCAATACTGGACTACACCTAAGAAACTTCCGACTTCAGTGATTGTACTTGGCTTAGGCCATTTTACAATAACTTCAACCTTCACAGGGTCTACTTTCAATTGACCACCACCTACGACATAGCCTAAGTACACTAAGGATGTCTTAGCGAATTCACATTTAGACATATTTACAAAGAGTTTTTCTTTTCTCAATACATCAAAAACTTTCTTTACATGAATTACATGATCTTCCCAAGTTTGACTGAATACAAGAATATCATCTAAATAGACTATGACAAAATCATCAATAAAAGGACGAAAGACATCATTCATGACTCTCATAAATGTAGTTGGTACATTAAAAAGCTTGAAGGGCATGACCAACCACTCAAATAGTCCCTGCTTTGTCTTAAATGCAGTTTTCCAAATGTCATCTTCTGCAATTCTTATCTAATGATATCCACTACGCAAGTCTAACTTAGTGAAATAAATTGCATGTTTTAATTGATCAAGTAAATCATCAATTTGAGGAAGAGGATACTTGTTCTTTATCATTATCTTGTTTAGGGCTCGATAGTCGATGCACATTCTCCAAGATCCATCTTTCTTTGGAACCAACACAATTGGAGAACCACAAGGAGATGTACTAGGACAGATGACTCCTTTTTCCACCAACTCCTGAACTTGCTTTTTGATTTCCTCATTCTGCAAAATTGATAAATGGTACATGCCGATGTTTGGAATAGGCACATCCTATTGTAACTGGATTTCATGTTGTATCTCTCTCTTAGGTGGCAACCCCTTTGGCTCCTAAAACAAGTCATCATAAGCAGAAACTATTTTGACCATCTCAGTTTTACGCTCTGGATCACACCCCTTAAATGCTTCAGCTTTTTCATCCTCTTTGGGTTTTACAAGCATTAACATAAATTTCTTACTAGAAATGACCAACCTTTTCATTTGACCAGCACTAACTAGTGCAAGATTAGTCTTAACTTTGTATGCACGTACAATGTATTCTATCCCATCCTTAAAGAGATGATACTTATTCTCCCCCCTATAAAAGATTGCTTTTATGGCATATAGATAAGGACTCCCTAACACAAGCCCACAAATATCCAAAGGAACAAAATCTACTTCTACCTCATCAACAAAGTTTGTAGTGATAGCAATTTCAATTTACACTATTTTGTTACCCGCAGTCGAGAATCATTACAAACCCATCCAAGAAGATATGGATTTGGATGAGGCGTTGTAGCTAGTTAAGTTTCTTGACCACCTCTTCAGATATTAAGTTGACTTGAGAACCCGTATCAAACATTGTGTCAATCTTAGTGTGCTTAGTTACAACTCGAATATGAAACAATTCATTCCGTTGTTTGTCAACTTTAGGAGGAGTAGATACTTTACTTGTACTTGCATTTGCATTAGAAACATTTGCATCATAAGAGAGAATTATACCTTTCCCTTTACCTTGGACCCCAACAACAACAATCTGAGTTTTATCTCTAGAGTCAAATCCAAGATCTTGCTGAATCACTGCAATAGTCTTTTGCTTGCCTTCATTTCCTCCGTATCTTTTTGGCCTTAACTTGGGATGCAACTTCTAACACTTCAAATCATCATGCCCCTCTTTCTTGCAATGAGAGCATGTAGGCTTATCACCCTCTTTCTTAACTATAGTTGTCTTCTTCCCTTTGCCTTTATCTTTGTCTTTTTATTTACCCTTAGACTTCCCCTCAGACTTAGATTGTTTCTTTGAAAAATTATCACTAAAAGTGTTCTTACCCCTTGACTCTAAATGAGTAGCTTGGACCGACACTTCGTCCAGATTAATAGGACTCAACATTAGAATATTATGTCTTAGGTAAGAATGCAAACCACCTATGTACTTAAGTAGTGTATCTTGAGTACACAATGGAACATTTAAAGCAATAGCCCATTTTCTAAACTCATGGGTGTAATCTTCAAAAAAATGACCCTTACCTTGCCTAAAGGTTTTCCAATTCATGGTTAATTGTTGCATATAACCTAAAGGATAAAACTATTTTTTAAGGGTAGCAATAAATTCCATCCAAGTCATATTAACCTTACCATGGAAAGCAATTTCCTCCTGAGTCCTACTCTCCCACTAGGTGAGAGCTGTACCTCCCAACCAGAGAGTGGCTAACTGGATCATAGAAGCATCTTCTGTTAGGCCTTGAATCCTACAATAAACTTCTACCTATTGGATCCAATCATCTAACTTTTCAGCATTTAACTCACCACAATACTTAGGAAATTCAAAATTTACATCCAGTTTAATAATAGGCTTAGACTTGCTTTTGAAAGGATTAACAATAGTAGAAGAGGAAGAAGAAGAAAGGGAAGATGGAGAAGAAGGGTAAGATGGAGGAGATGGAGCTTCTGGAGCTTTCTCTTCTTTGTCCTTTCAATCTTCCTTATTTTCTCGCTTCGAAGAACCTCCCTTTCCGCGCTTCTTCTTTTCTGCATAAAGCTATTCCACCATAGCCTTCATGTCAAGAAAGGCTTGCTGAAAAGATTTATCATCAAGCTCATGCTCAATACTTTTTCCAGCTTGATTTTCATCCATTGTTGGCAAATTCCTTCATTTGTCAATCTCAGGATTGTATTCTTCTAGTTCGCCTTCACCTTGATGTTTCTTGGAACGTGTTAGCATCCAATTTTGCAATACTAGTCACACAAAGCTCTGATACCAAATTTGATCTATTTTACGGATCTACGACAATTGCATTGAATGTGTAACAATTACAATGAAAGAAATCCAAATTACATAATTGAAGTTAACACACAAATATGATTAAATAAACTAAAATAACAAAGTGATGAAATTCAGAATGAGAGAAAAGAGAGAGAGAGAGAACACAAACAAAATTAATAACGGAGTTTGTCGTAAGAACGACTACGTCTCCAAACCCCTCTCAAATGAGTGGAACGATCTGATTAATTCTCCAGAATAACGGTTACAAAATCTGGCATACATTCTCCCTGGTACAAAGAAATTTTGAAAAGCTCTCCTTTAAAGTGCGCAGGTTCAGTCCCTGGATAGCACAGATATTCAAGCACAATTTCACCAAGTATTTTTCCTCTCCATCACCACTTTGCCCCTTAGCTCCTATTCTACCCCCATTTTATACAAGAAATTTGCTCAATTTTTCCTTTAACCAAAATATTTTACAATATTTGGAAATCCCCCATTTACATATAAAAATCTATGATAATCCTCCCTAATATCCTCTTAATAGTTTTAAAATATCCTTTTTGAGAATATTAGTTAAGCTCCTTGGTTACTTGTCTTCAACTTATTTATTTTAAGGGGTTTAAGTTTTATTATTTTGGGGTTATTAGTTTTAAATATTCAAACTTGGGTTAACCTGCTTCCAAATAGTTCTCAAAACCATTTGGCCTCCCTATACCATTAAACACCATTTGTTGGCGTACCAGTGGGTAAGTTCTTTGTTAGGCCGACGGTCAGGGGTTCTAACCTGGCCGTTGGATTTTAATAATCAATTCCCACCTATCATGTAACAAAACAAATTGCTGCTCTAATATTGGTAGGCACACCATGCGTGCCCCAACGGTGATAGCCGATATTCGTGCGCAAGAGGTTGTAGTTTCGAGCCCCATGCGAGCTAGTAGAAATTTTATTAACAAATATAACTAGTTTCCAACCGACTATCAGATGGAGTAGATGGAGCAAGTGCCACATGGCACCCAGATGATGTGCCACGTGGCATAATTTCATTTGCTAGTCAAAGTCTTCCATGATGACATGTCTGCTGACTGGGTGATGACGTGTCCACTGACTGTGTTGCCACGTGTCAGAATATGATTAGTCCATACCTGCTGACTCACCATCCTTGTCAGATGCCACATGTCAACTCGTGGTTGGTCCATGCCAGCATGATGCCGTCATGCTGACATCATCAATGTACTTGGTCAATTCTAGTCAACTGCGACCTTTGACTGCTCGTAACTTGGGAAAACGAAGTCCGATTCGTGTGAAATGAAAACTATCGGAAAGCTCTCAATGAGCTCTTCGTGATGACACTAAATTTGACCACTTTTGACGATGTCAAATTTTGACCTTTTTTTCTCTAACCTGGGCCCTAAGTTGACCAAGGTTTGACCGAGCATATCTTGGGTTCCGTAGCTCTGTTTGACTTCGTTCGAGTTGCGTTGGAGTCAAATTTTTGGCCTCTTTCTGATGATGCCATTTTTGGAGAAAAATGAGAAACTTCAATTTTTGGCGAAGATCCTCTGGATCACTGGAACCTTGAAAATTTTGTTGTGACCATGCATTTGGTTGTTGTTGGTTCTAGTTTTACTAAGAGTTTTTTCATTGTTGAGGGTTTTACCATTGGTTTCAGTTATTTTCCTAGGGTTGGGAATTCCAAGCAAAAAAAAATGATTTCTAATTGGAAAATATGAATTGAAATTTAGGGGATCTTGTGGTATACCTTGTCTTGGCTACCATGTCCTTTTAGAAATGTAAAATAGTTGTCCATCCTCTCCTTCAAGTGGTTGAAAATTAGTTTTCTTTGTTTTATTTTCCTTAATACTAGCCACCCTCTTGCATTTGCAGTTTTCTTTCCTTTGTCTATAGTTGGGGTAGTATTTAGTGAGCATTGCTTCAACCTCCTCTTTCTTCTTCTTTATATGGAGAGTATCAATTGAGTTGCTTGGTGACTGATAATTTCCTCCTTCATGTTGGACAACAAATTACTTAACTCTATCATTGAAGCCCCAGTAGATGATTTGCTAATGGTAGATGTCCTTTCTCCCATTTTCTTCTTAGTGAAGGTCTTGGAGTAATTTCTATAGACCCTGCATATTTCTTCAAATGGCAGTTGAGAAACATCCCCTTGCCCAATAAGATTGAGGGCATCCATATAGTCCTCATTGACTCCCCTCAAATTTACTAACTTGAGGGATTCTTCAGATAGCTTGTTTTGTGGGTTTTTCTTCAAGGAGAATTGGAATCTCTCCACAGTCATCTAATGGCTCATCCTCCTTTTGTGACATTCTAAAAATGTCATCTATTTTCCTATCAAGTCCTCTATAATAGTCTTGGTATTTTTCCAAGAACAGTGTTTTCATGGTATCCCAATCTAGAATAACATCCTTGCCTAATCCCATAAACCATCTCAAGGCAACATCTTTTAGAGTGGCAGGAAAGAGCTTGATCTTATGAGAATCAGAGATGTAGTCATAGCTCCTGCATAGGACATTAAACTCAAACAAAAATGTTTCTGGATATTTAGTCACCAAACCATAAAATACTGGTAATGCTGAAGGAGGGATATTCTTCAACACAATATCCCTCTATTGGTTGGTAATTGGAAATTCAAAGGTCACATGTTCAAGTGGATCATACACTGTTGCATCACCCATGGTTCAATATGTCCCCTCTGTAGGTGTAGGAGATATTGGTGAAAGGGGAGATTCTTTTTTTGTAGTACCCTCACTCTAATTAATGTAGTCACCAATATCTTCTTTGGCTTGCTGGATTGTTGAGGGGAGGAACTTTCCCAATGTGTCTCTCTACCTCCATATACAATTGGTAGAACTTTGTATAGCAACGACTCCTGCACAATATTAGTATAATGTTCTAGTATTTGATAAGATTAAACCTAATAGTCCTAATACCGAAAATAAATTCTAAACTATGAAAGCTTGAAACAAAAGAAACTAAGCTTTTAAAGTAGCACCATCCTCGAAAACAACGCCAAAAATGTAGATTCCATTCTAATGTCTAATAAACTTGGTGGTGATCACACAATTCAAGGGAAAACCTTGATAAACAATCCAATTGACATTGAAAAGACTTGAATTAGATTATTGACTAGGGTTTGTATGCTTGT